>JASANB010007108.1:0-80632 GCA_030248155.1 Sabatieria punctata
ACCAAAAATGCATTAATAAACATGCAAGTAGTACATGCCGTCCAACTGGGGCACCCAATTTTCGTCGTCAAACTACAAGCGGCTGTAGCAACCTATGGTGCCCAAGATCGGTGATAGTCTGTGGCCTCCAGTTAGCTACAGCCACCTATGCTTCCCTTTTCGATACGGCGCGTCGTTTTTATTTTTCGGGGCGCTTTTTGTTTTCATGATAGTGAGATCACTACTTGCGCCGATTAGTTATAAGGTTTATTGCACACGTTGTTAGTAACATAACATGTTCACAGAATGGCGACCAGGACAAAAGAGAAGCTCCAGTGCAAAGCGGTTTGCTGGCAGTGCACTTACGCAAACCGCAATCCTCGATTACTGATTGTTAATTTGTCTTTAAATAGGCCTACCGAGCAAGCAGCCACCTGCTCTTCCGTTAGCAGATTCCAATTGTTAACTACTCTATTTGCAAAGAAATGCTTCTTTACGTTGATACGACTACTCTGCACTTTCATCATCTGTGAATGTCCGCGCGATTTTCGCTGTTTAAGCTCAAAGAAATCGCTAGGGTTCAAATCAATTAATCTACTTTTTATCTTATAGCATAGTATTAAATCTGTTTTTACCAGTCGTTTTTCTAACGTTTCGAGTTCCAGTATTGTAATACGCTCTAAATATGGTCTCTCAGACCAGCCGCATCTATAAAATAATCTCCGCGTAAAATATCTTTGTACTTTTTCAATGACATCAATATCCTTACAAAGATAGGGATTCCAAATAGCTGATCCTGATTCAACTATAGGGCGAACATAAGTTTTATATGCCCTCAGTAAGATATCGCTTTGTCGTGTATGAAACACTCTAAAAATTAAGGCTGACATTTTCATAGCCTTTGCCGATATCCGCTGACAATGTTCAGAGAATTTCAAATTTTTTGGAACGTAATACCCTAAATCTTTAATCACCTGAAGTGATTGAAGATTTATGTTGTTGATAGAATACACAAAAACGTTTTTGTGTTGCCTGTTTGAGATGTAAAGGACCTGGCATTTAGGTTCCGATAGAGTTAGCTGCCACTTTCTAGACCATTCAAATACTCTTTTCAAGTCTTGTTGTAGTATCTCAGGATCACTGATTGGATTTACTAGTGTTTTATATAGTTTAACATCATCTGCAAATAATTTAACCTTACAGCCAAGAACATTATCTACAATATCATCAATGTAAATTAGAAAAAGAATTGGACCAAGAACAGTACCCTGTGGGACAGAACTAATAACAGGTACAGGGTTTGACACAGTGGAATTTACATAGACCTTTTGAGTCCTTCCAGTTAAAAAGGATTTAATCCATTGTAAAAGTTTTCCAGCTACCCCATATTGTTCCAGTTTAAATAATAACTTTTGGTGCGAAACCGAGTCAAATGCTTTAGCAAAATCTAAATAAATAACATCGACATCATACCGCTTATCCAAAGAATTTGTCCAATCGCTCAGACACTCAAGCATCTGCGAAACCGTGGACCTATTAGACCTAAACCCATGTTGAGCCCCAGATAAAGTGTTTGAGAAAAAGCCTAATAGGGCCTTCCGCACTAATCTCTCCAAAACTTTACATACGTATGATGTTAATGAAACAGGTCGATAGTTAGAAGGTAGAGAATTTAGCCCTTTCTTAAATATTGGACATACCAAAGCAGTTTTCCAATCATCCGGTAATTCACTGGTTTCGAAAGATTTCTTAAACAATAAGTAAATTGGCTGGGCAATTGCAGTAGCAATACGACGTAAGAAATATGCTGGTAAACAGTCTGGTGTTCTTGACAACTTGTTTGGCAGCTTACGTAATTCCTTGAATACTTCTTGCTCACTCAACGCTATGTGTTCAATTATCCCTATTGGAGTTCTTTCAAAAACAGGTAACCTACCATCATCTTTTGTAAATACTGAAGAGAAATAATTATTGAAAATTTCCACTTTTTCTCTGTCATCAGTGATTTCGTTTTTATTTTTCGGGGCGCTTTTTGTTTTCATGATAGTGAGATCACTACTTGCGCCGATTAGTGTTGCAAGTGTGGAATTTTTGCCCATTTTTTTTTTAAAAGGGCCACCGTCCTGGGGCTTGGACGAAGATTGTTATAATATTTATGCTTAATCGATGGCAATATATATATTAGTCATATCTACCCATATCTCTTGGGCAGACATATGTGTCGGTGTACTCGAATGCTACGATTGTTTTTAGTAAGTGGAGGTCGCGAGGCAAAAGGTAAAAAGCACCGTCGGGACCGTAGCACCGTAGCACCGTCGGTCCCATCGGACCGTACTCCTGCTGTTCTCCACTTCCGTTTTTAAACGCCGTCTGCCGAAAATCGGCCATTTTCCCCCACCGGTTCGATGAGACCGACGGTGCTACGGTGATTTAGGGATACAACCGAATTTCTGTGTTGGGTAGTATGAACCGAATAATTCGGTATTTTCAGCTATTCGCTTTCGGTATTTTTGCTACCAAATAAAATAACTGTGTAAAACTCAATATTTTGCTGCTTTTTAACGCACTTGGCCACAAAATGTTTAAAAATAGAAATAATCTCACTGCTTTTCGGTTATGTAACTGGCTATTACACAGTTTGATTGAGTTAAAATTTGCCTCAATTCTGCCAACGCCTTTAAGCGGTTGTCTGAAACAGTTTTCTTTTGTTTCTTGCCTGCTTAAATCGAACATGTTTGAGTCCTATACAAAACAGTGTTTTAGATCAAATTTTCATGAGAAAATTGTGTAATTTACAGCTTAGAACCTTCAGATTCCAAGTGTTCGGCATTATTCGGTTCCGAAAATCCTATTCGGTATTGTGTATTCGATTTAATCCCTAACGGTACCCAGTAGCGTGCATGCCCTGGGGAAAACGGTTTCACCCACTACACTACAAAACTACACCCTTTCGGGCGGACCTAATAGCTGGAAAACATTCAGAGAAACCAATAGATTATGTACTAGAACTGTTTTATTTTGTGCTAAGAACGCATTGAGTTTTTTGTGGGCCAAAAATTTTTATTAATTTGTTTTGAAAAATTGTCAACCTTTTAAATCCTGGGTACGCCACTGCAACAGGCGCTCTGAGTGATGTCTCGCCCTCTCCATCAACTGCGACTATCATTTCTGGCTGGACACAAACCGATAATAAAATTAACAGTCTACTATTCGGTACACCCTCCTTTTAATGCAAATGTTTTTAAACTCTTTCGCGTTGTGTCCTGATATACCAAAGAATGGCCTACTTAATCGGTCAGCTACGGTTTATCTACTACAGCAAACACCACTAATAATGCAACGCATGTAGCTAAGGTGACAAGTTATCAAATGGAAGATTAGATCATGCGGAAAGAAACGAAATACAAGGCAACAGTACACACATCCGACTAACATAGTTGCGTCACTTTTGCATTCGCATTCAGTCTATTTGCACTAGTCGAACATGCACCAACCAGCTAGCCTATATTTACATCAATCAGCACTGTACGTCTAGAAGACGAATCCAAATTGCTCGCTCAGGTGCCGTTTATGCTGTTCAGACGAGCGTACACATCATGTTCCACATTGATTCTGTCCAAACGAACGTACAGGTATCTAAGAATGTACTCTATGTACGCATAATAATCCTCAAAGGAAAGAAATGTAAAAAGGTTAAAATCCGATTTTTGTGTTACAGGGCACCTTACCTTTCGGGCAGACATGCGTACCGTACGTGGATGATAAGTTTATAGCAGCGGTCAGGGCCAGAGTAACAGGCTTGCTGTCCGAATTTCGGCGGAATCCAGTGGCGCTCTTCATGCATCAACACAATATCTTCCGGTGGATTCAGCATGTCCACAAGTAGAAGTACCCAGGTATACCAAAAATACCGAAAGCGAATAGCTGAAAATACCGAATTATTCGGTTCATACTACCCAACACAGAAATTCGGTTGTATCCCTAAATCAACGTAGCACCGTCGGTCTCATCGAACCGGTGGGGGAAAATGGCCGCTTTTCGGCATTTTCGGCAGACGGCGTTTAAAAACGGAAGAGAAGAGCAACAGGAGTACGGTCCGATGAGACCGACGGTGCTACGGTCCCGACGGTGCTTTTTACCTTTTGCCGGTCGCGACGGCGAATTTTCTTTTTTTCCGTTTTCCATTTCCATTTTTAGCGCCGGCCGGGGGACGCGACGATAGTTATACAAAATGTTTAGGAGGCTATTTCCGCATAAAATAGAGTAAAAATAGAATGAACAACGCACCGTGGAAAAAACCGCTCTATTTCCAAATTATTAGTGTGAAATTAAAGTGGGCAGAAAATTGAAATAAAAGGAAGCGAATTTTGCATCAAATACAAACTCCCTTTTTGATAAAATTTGGTTCCCTGGCCGGGTCGACCAGAGCAGAAAATTGAGAAATTAAATTAAAATTAACTCTTTGACACAGAACGTCCAGGCGGCGTTCAGTGACTTCACGTGTTGTGTGACCTACAGATTAACACTCTCCACATCAACTGCCGATTTTCGTTCGGCTCTCAGCTGCAGTTTGTTGACGGGCTTGCAGATGTCTGGCTGCGTCATGAACTGTTCTCTCTGCAAAACAAATGTTAGGTTTGACGTTCTTATTATTTACTGACCCTACAGTACTACATGTGCTTCACTGCTGATTTTGGATCTCTTTCCTCTGCCACTATCAGTTCTGCAACAGTTTTCCGGGTGCTTTTCTTTACTCTCCGGTGACGCGGCTCAATGTGGTGACCGTAGGGCTAACCAAGCCGTTACCGACACGGGTCCGAAAGACACGCATGAAGAAACAACACAATTGTCAGCGGTGGGGATGGGCCGTTATACGGCCACTAAAAACCTACCCCGACAAAATCTACTAAAATCAGTGTCATAGAGAGCGTTGCAGAAATCGCGCGCGGACCGTAAATTACTATTTCGTTTGGTAAGGAGTAGAGTGCGAAAAATACCTAAAAAACCCAATACCCCAATACCCAATCCCAATTAGAGATGCAACCGTAAAGAAAAATACCGGATAGCGGATAGTTTTTCAGAATACCGGATACCGGATACATACTAAACTTGAAAAATAAATCGCCTGATGATGATGGTTATTGCCTCGTATGTGGCCCTTTATGGGTTCTTTACTGGTCTGTCCGGTGTTCATGTGCGTTGTAATAAACCTTTTTTTAAATCAACAGGGAGAAATAAATCAATTTGTCCGTGGATTATTTTGTACACCATTACAAGGTCAGCAAACCACAGTATGGTTTAGCGAGCATCCTCACGTCGGCGCCGGTGCGCAGTGGCGTATCCAGGATTTTGGAAAGGGAGGGGGTGTAAAATTTTGAAAGTGCCTGGTTGGGCCGCTGCCCAACCAGGGTAAGAAAATTTAGCAAAGTTAGCCTTCAAAAACGCGTTTAAAATGCATTCCAAGCTTAAAATTAACAGAAATTACAAGTTTTAGTAGTTTATAATGGCCTGATTGGACTTTTGCCCGACCAGGGCGAGAAAATTTTGATGCCGTCCCCAGCTTTCCACTACAATTGGGCACGTCCAAAATAGAACAAAATGCAGACTGGTGCTCTTTAATGCCTTTAGATTACGTTGACAGTGCACGCTCGCAACTTTGCGGACCGCCTCTGGCTCTCGCAGGATTTGCGATGATCGCAAGGATTTGCGAGAGCGCCATTTTTTCATGCAACGGTCAATACCTGCGATGGCCAACTTGCGAGACAATTGCCAGAGCAGCGGCCAGTTACGAGACTCGCAACCACTTGCGAGAGTTTCATGCAACCGGCCCTATGTATGCTATAAGCAATCTAAACACAATAACTTGCACCAATTTTATTAAGGAGCCAAATTTTATCAAAAAGGGAGTTTGTATTTTATGCCAAATCCGCTTCCTTTTATTTTTATTTTTATTATTTTTAATTTTCCGCCCACTTTATTTTACACTAATATTTTGGAAATAGAACGGTTTCTCTATGGTGCGGTGTTCATTCTATTTTTACTCTATTTTATGCGGAAATTGCCAACTAAACATTTTGTATAACTATCGTCGCGTGGCCGGACGCGGTCTGAGCCCAAATGTTGGGAGGGGGTTGGGCACTAAAAACGCATGCCCATTGCATGCACATCCCTAGTTTATCATGAACACAACTCTTACACCAATTTTTAAAAATGTAGGTCACCGGGGGCGGTGGTTAGGGATGGGATTATACGGTATTATACGGTATTTTTGGCTATACGGTATTATACGGTATACGGTATTTTTTATACCGTATAATACCGTATAGTTGTTAAGAATCAGCAAGATTTTTGCAGTAAACTCATGTCATTTTCGCGCTTTTAAAGGTGGCAGTACTGTTTTTTGGTCTTGTAAGCCATGTTAGCGGTTAGAAAAACACAAAAATCTACCTTTATGGCAGTTTTTTTTTACTTCCTGGAAATGGAAAATGTGATATTACAAGTACTTGTAAAATGCTGAGAAACCTGCAATTTTGCTTTTGAATAAAAGCAACGTATTTTTGGTTAGCATTTCACTAATTTGAAGTGAAGCAAATCTGTCTAACCAAAATACAGTTAATATCGCCTACTTACAATAGGCATAATTCAAAATAAATTCAATATATTGTCGACTCAGATTCAAATCTTTAAATAAACAGACGGTACTACTTATTACCTAGTAAGTAGCCAAAACAGATGTAATCAAAAATCATATAGGAAAGGCCGACCACAAAAATAATTTATGTTTTTGACCAGAACTTGGCGAACAATCCTACTAGCGTAACGGGGTGTTTTGAAGCGTTTTCAGCATACTATACGGTATACGGTATTATACTGTATCGAAAATGCTATACGGTATACGGTATTTTTATACCGGTCCCATCCCTAACGGTGGTACCTATGGCGGGCCAGGCCAGAAGTTGAACGGTCCAGTCTGTTTACAGCGCATCTCTAAGTTAGGCTAACAAAATAACCCAATAGGGCCACATCACAAACAAGGGGTAAAATTACTCGAGCCGAGACTCATAGGCCAAACTTCCTAGACAGGGGTAGAAGAGTTCTAAAATCGTACTTACGTGGCTTCGTATCGTGGTAAATTATCGATAAAAACGCCAATCTGTGCTAATAATAGATATTGTTAATGATATACATTCAAAAATTCGCTCTTGTACAGACAGTTTTAACAATTTTCGTGTCTGAAATTGTAAAAATTGAATAAAGGTTGGCTAAAAATTTGCGTCCCAGATAAATTGGAGGGTGGGGTTTCACGTCCCGGTGGGGGTCAACAGAGCATAGTATAGTCTGTGGGAAACCCTGTTGCATTACATTACATATGTCCTTCTCTACTATTCTTCTGTAGGAATGAGGCAAGTGATGAGCGAGAAATGAGCAAGTATTTGGCGCACCATGATAAATGAGCAAAAGAAGAAATGAAGAGGAAACTCGCTTGGATTGTATGAGTGGGGATGGGAAACTACAAATCGAGGCCGGCCACGTCATGTGCAGGTTTGTGGTATCTATTAGATTTAGATCATTCAGCAACGACTTTAACAGTCAGGCACTTAACGCCGTTTATGGTACCGACACCATATAAGCGGGTTCCTCCGCTCTTACCAGCACCGCTTACACCCGGAGATTTCGGAGCTGTGCCCTGACTGCAACCTTGAACGGCACACCTCTAGCCATCTGTTTGACTGTGTTACCCGACCGACTTCTTTGTCGGCTCAGGACCTGTGGACCGACCCCATTGCCACGGCCGCTTTCTTGGGGCTATAGCTGGATGGCGGCTATCAACAACAACACCATATAAGGTGCCGGTACCATATAATATATGGTACCGGTACCGAGGGTAGTGGTACCATATATGGTACCACCACGTTCGGGGCCTGTGGTAGCACCATATATGGTACCGGCACCATATATGGTGACGGTACCATACAGACATGGGCAAGGGGGGGGGCTGAGGGGGGGGGGTTGGCCCCCCATCAGCCGGCCGCTACCCCCTATCAGGAATTTTTGGGAAGAATTTTGTATAGAAAATTATGATAAAAATATGCCTGGAATAGGCGTAAATGAGCTCAGAATAGCTAATTTTAACTTATTTTAATGAAAAATAAGCTAAAAAACCCTGATTTTCGCCAAAAATCGGACTTTTTGGCTAACCAGCCCCCATCAGGCGCTCCTACCCCCTCAGCCCCCCTCAGGAATTTAAAATTCTACCCCCCATCAGCCGAAATGCTAGCCCATGTCTGGTACCATATATGGTACCACCACGCTCGGGGACTGTGGTGGTACCATATATGGTACCCCTACCTTGAGGCCAATTTCGCACTTGATTTTGAATGTTTTTGGAGATGTTTTCTTTTCGATTCCAACTCACAACCCTGCGATCTTTTCCGGCGCTCAACCAACTTCCCAACCCTTCTCTGAACTTTGTAGTTTATGGTTGGCCTCTTACATTGTATTTGTATTTTGTATTTGTATATTTATTTGTCAGCATACCATATATAACATATGTAAGGAGATAACATTCTAGCATACACAAGGCAGCTGACGGGAGATTGATACATGTAGATTTACTCAACCCCCTCCTAAGAAAGCGATACAAATTTTCATTAACGAGAGCACGGCGAAATTCAGCAATCGTTCTAACGGATACAGTTTCTTCGCGGAGTCTATTCCATATCGAAACTACTCTATAGCTTAAAATATTTTGGCGAGTGAGGGTTCTAGCCATTGGCAGAACTAGCTTATAATTATGACCTCTAGTAACAGTAACGGGTGATATAGTAAACAAATCTGACATAGAAATATTGAAATAACCATTGAGCAGCTTAAAAACGAAAAGTAAATCAAAAGATAAACGACGATATTCTAATGAATCAAGCTCACAGTAAATTAAACGTTCTGTATAATTGAGCGCACCAACACCAGGTAAATTAGCAGTAAAACGACGTTGCACTGATTCCAGTAAATCAATACTTGTTAGAAACGTAGGAGACCACACAACACTGGCATATTCGAGCTTCGTGCGCACAAACGTTTTATACATTGACAACAAAAAAGCTATATTGCGATTATTGAAACACTTGAAAATCATCTTTGCGGCAATGGTCGCATCTCTAACAATCTTAGCAATATGTTCGGAAAAACGCAAATCAGGAGTCATCAGAACACCAAGATCACGAACCACTTTTACAGAAGAAATTTGTGTGCCATTAATAACTACATCTAGAGCAGGATTAGTCCGAGGAAATAAATGCAGTAAGTGACATTTAGATTGCGCTATACTAAGTTGGTTAGTTAAAGCCCAAGAAAAGACAGCATTAATATCCGAGACAAACAAGTCGTGCATTTCACGTCTGCCTAGCACGCAATAAATCTTTGCATCATCCGCAAAAAGTTTTACATTACAATGTTTTACAACTTGAGGTAAATCATTTATATATACCAAAAACAGAAGCGGCCCTAAGACGGAGCCTTGCGGAACCCCTGACACACATTCAGTGTATGTGGACCGTGTATTGCCTATACAAACGCACTGTTTCCTACCACTTAAATAGCACTTAAGCCAGTTCAATAAATTCCCACGAAAACCAATATTAGCTAGTTTCTGAACAAGTTTTTGATGTGGAACAGAAACAAATGCTTTCGCAATATCAATATATAGAACATCAACACTATAACCGTCTTCCATTGCCAAAACCCACTCATTAACACACAACACTAATTGCGTTTCCGTTGACTTGCCAGCAAGAAAGCCATGCTGAAATTCTGAAAATAACTGGTGACGATTCAAAAACTCCAACATTTCGTGCTTCACAATTCTCTCCATAACCTTACACACGGAAGATGTCAAGGATACGGGTCTATAATCAGCAACCTTGCTAGAATATCCTTTCTTTGGAACAGGTACAACATTTGCCGCCAACCAGTCAGTTGGCAAGACCGCTAACTGGAACGACAATCTAAAAATTGTACACAACGGCTCAGCTAAAAGCACAGCGAATTGTTTAAGAAACCAATTAGGAATTCCATCAGGTCCACCTGATAGCTTGCTATTTAATAAACATAATTCCGCATAGACCATTTCAGGACTAAGTACTACATCAGTAAGCGAAGCAACAACTGGATTTTCTAGACGCAGCAAAGAACCATCATCATGCACAAAAACACTAGCATACTGTTCATTTAACGCATTACATTTAGATACAGCATCTTGACAATGCTCACCATTTCTGCCAACTAATGTAGGAATTGAAGCACTGGCTTTCATTTTACTGCGTACAAAGCGCCAGAAATTTCCAGGATTTCTTGACTTGAGTACTGCTTCCTCCTGCTGCAACTGCTCCAATCTGACCTGAGACTGAAATTCTTCCAATTTCACCTTCCACTGCTCACCCACTTCAGGATCGCGTGCCGTTCGTTTGTATCGACGATGCAGATTACGAAAAAAATTGTCAAAAAACGAAAAACGTCAAAACGAAAAACGTCAAAAAACGAAAAACGAAAAAAAATACGATTGTCTTACGAAAAAAACAGATTCGGTTGATCGAATGCATGTACCCACCACCCATGCCCATGCCTAACTTTTTCACCTTTCTTTCATTTAAAAATTCGGGTTCTTAAAATACACTTCAGTCACTTTTGGCGCTCTAACTCTTTTGCAACCCCTATAGTGGCATATTTTATTGCAGAATTTCGTAGAGCTATCATTGCTTTACATTTTGGTTAGTGGAACATTTGCCTATCAGCTTGCGTTTACGAGAAAATTGTACAATTAATTATGATCATTAAACACATTAATTTCTGTTTGGGATCGGTTCCTGATCCCCCCACCAGCTACACCTGATCCAAATGTTGTCATATGTTTTGGGATACCCTGCATTTTCTGCTTAATTTATACTCAAATTTTCAAATTCCTGCTTTGTACCTATTTATTATGCCGGGCCCTATTAATTCCTTGAAGAGCATTACGGCCGGCCGTGCACATCTCAAGAACAGTGTTAAAACTGTTGTTTTGGTAGTGCACTCGGCACCGTTGCAGAAATAGGTAGGCCTACATAATAGCATAGACAAACAAAAATGTTTATACTTACTTTTTCAAAAACTTAGCATCCTCAGCAGGTTGCATGATGATGACAGCAATTGGTTGTGCGCAAATCGGTTGTGCGCAAGTTGGTGTGCCCGCGATCCATGTGCGCAAATCGGTTGTGCGCAAGTTGGTAGTTCCCGGAGTACCATATATGGTACCACCACAGTGCTCGAAGGTAGGGGTACCGTATATGGTACCACCACAGTCCCCGAGCGTGGTGGTACCATATATGGTACCGGCACTAAATATGGTACCTCTTCTAATAAGTGGAGTGGTGGTACCATTTATGGTACCGTCACCATATATGGTGCCACCACAGGCCCCGAACGTGGTGGTACCATATATGGTGACGGTACCATATATGGTACCACTACCCTCGGTACCGGTACCATATATGGTGACGGTACCGTATATGGTACCACTACCCTCGGTACCGGTACCATATATGGTACCGGCATCTTATATGGTGTCGGTACCATAAACGGCGTTAAGTGCCTGACTGTTTAATAATATGGTATGGTGATGGTGCCAGTACCATAAACGGTGTGAAGTGCCAGATTGTCATGTGATGATATTTTTATTGTTATAGGGTCCAGATCTGTTATTTTTGATGAAGTCTCAGCAATACCAAATGTTGGTTTGAAGAATTTAACATGTATTTCGCGAGAAAGTCAGCTTACTTAACCATGGCCCATAGGCAAGTTTGGATATCTCACGGATCTTGCTAAAATTTTATGGGCAAAAAATAGACCATGAATGGTGAACGATGAAGATGGTGCATATTTGGAGAAAAATACCCCCTCTTGAAGCTTGAACCAGAGCTACACCCCCTCTAAATTGGGTCACTAGCCGTTTTTTCGGCCATTTTTTACCATTTTTGTAGCATCGTTGAAAGTAAAAAAAAAACCGGTTCTGCTAGAAGGCTGACCTCTTCAAGGATTAAAGTCCTTATAAAAATGGTTAATCTGCAAAATTTGGAAAAGATTGGAAGATGTTTTCACGAGATGCATAATATGGGTAATCTGTGTCAAATTTCATAGTCACAAAACTGTCCGCACATGCCTCACCCCTCCAAAGTTTTGTGAGGTTTTCTCACACATCCCCACCCCTAACTGAATTTCGAAATTTATGAATGCCTCCTTGGCGAAAACGCAGTTTTATAATTGGTAGAGATGACTGAAACAGAGGAAATTGAAGGTTTTGAAGTTTTTTCTGTTTCACTCATAACAGGCAAGTGTTTGGACAGCTTGTGAGGTGGATTCATTGCGATTTTCATTGTAAAGTAAAGTTTATCGCCCGAGTAAGAGTAACACAAAGCCGTCGGAGCGACGGGCCACGAGTCGCCATATTTGACATTACGTAGCCTAACTAAATAACAAATGCTGCGGCAAATTTTGCTTTTTTACCAAATTGAATTCTGTTTCATTCATAAGAGGCAAGTCTTCAGCTTGTGGGGTGGATTCATTGTGCTTTTCCCTTTTGATTGGATTCTGTCTCTCACTCATAACAGGCAAGACTTCAGACAGCTTGTGGGGTGGAATGTGCAGCTCAGGTAAAAATAAACTTTACAAGAAGAGGTGGAACTGCAAAACAAGCTCATTATCACACAAAGCATGAAAAATCTATCTAACATAACGTTCTTGCAAAAGTTCAATCTCAAAGAATTTTTGGAATCAATGAGAAAAACTGCACCCGGTAAGCTGGTCAAAACCAAGTTTTCGGTCTGGATATTAAAAGTGATTTTTGGTGCACGCCCAGATTAGACTTTTTCGTAGTAGTGATTTTCAAATGGCCATTACTCACGAATCAGAGGTCGTAGCGCAAAAACGAATTTGAACTTAGCAGGCCAAAATAGGTTTAGGAAACTGCACCGTGACTCGGTTTAGGCTTGCCATCAAAATATTCGGTCACCAGGCGGGCACTGATTTTCGGAAGTTTGAACTTGAATATCCAGGCCGAGTCTAGCCAAACAGACTTCATATTCGTAATCAGCGCCACACGTTTGAATTTAGGTCGTCAGAGGTAAAAAATGGCCGTAAAAACGGCTGGTGACCCAAGTTTGGGAGGGTGTAGCTCTGGTTCAAGGGGGCCGTTTTTCCTCAAATATGCGCTTTCTTCATCGTTCGTTTTCTATTTTATGTTGACGAAATTTTAGCCAGATCCGTGAGATGTCCCTACTTGCCGTCCCTAAGCTAGCTTTCTCGCGAAATGCATGTTAACAGCTCAAAAGAAAACGAAACATTTCTCCTAACAACGAACCGGCTGTAGCGTAATAAAAACAATAATAACAAATTATAAATCTGTGCGGCTATTAAGAACAACCCCCACCTAATGGAAAAAAACCCTTTCCCCTCCCCCAAGTCGGCCCGGACCTGTATGAACCTAAACATTTATGACCATCGAAACGGTTTTTCCCTCCGGGCCGCCGTATCTACTCCCTTTCCGATCCGATCCGATGTGCGGGGGGCCTTACGGCCTGCGATCAGACTCGAGGTCCATTTCGCTTCCCCGTGATTCGTCATCTCGGACGTTTGCCCTTCTTTCACTGCCAAGCCACTCAAGCCATGCTGTTGGGCGCCAGGTACTAAGAGAGTGCCTGGCATGGTGACGTCATGGTGCTGACAGCTCCCAACGGCCGCCCCGGCCAGTGGCACTAAACCGGTATCAGCCTTATTGCTGGTCTCTACTCCCTTTATAATGAAATTGCCGAATCTGCCAGTGTTGTGTGATGCGATGTTTTCAGACGAGCTGAAGAAGAAAATCAGCGAGGGCTACAGTGTTTTACGTTCAAGGCTGAACGACGACTTGAAATCACGAACCGACAGCTGGACGCCGTTGCAACTTGCTTGTTTGTGAGTTTGACAGAAATCTTTGCCCACATAAGTAATTGGAGGCTCTTTAAGCCAAGGATCGGTTGAGAGTGTCCGCGAACATTTCTGCTCAGAAGCGCTGCTAGAGAAGACCGACCAAGGTCTGAATTTGGTGCATCTGTCGTGTGCTGGCTCCTGTGCCGGCAGTGGCAAAGCGCAACAAGTGCTCGAATTTCTTCTCGATCAGTTCAACAGCAAAGATGGCTCAGATGACGAAAAACTGTTGCTTCTCGGAGCTCACTCTGCTAACGGATTCACTCCTCTCCACTTGACAGTCTACAAAGTTGGCCAGCTCTTTTGCCGGCATGATTCTTTTGTCTTACCGGTTCATTCAGGGCGATCTGACATTGTGCGATTGGCTAGTAAAGCAAGGTGTCGATGTGAACTGTTTGGGAGGCAACAAACTTCCCTGCATTCAGCTGGCAGCTATGTGCAACCACGTGGACGTGTTCGAACGCCTGGTGACGGCCGGTGCCGACGCCACCGCCACAGATTGGGTCCACTTTTCGCCCTTACATGTGGCTGTTTATTTTGGAAATGAAAAGGTGCCTTGTTTTCTCCTACACAGTCAGGCACTTCTCATCCTACCATTATGGCATCGGTTCAACTCACATGAACATATGGTGGTTGACCCAGTCATGCTCTGACCTACCCCCCTTAGACCGCCGCTACCCCCACTCAGGAATTTTTTTAGGAAGAATTTTCTTTATGTATAGAAAATTATGACAGAAGTGGGCCTAGATTAAGTGTAAATGACCTTAGAATAGGTTATTTTAACGAAAAATACGCCTAAAAACCATCATTTTAGCGGACTTTTTGGCTTAAGATCCCCTCAACCCGCCATCAGCCGCCGCTACCCCCTCCCAGGCCTCCTCATGATTTGAAAATTTACCAGGCCCTCAAAATGCCGAAATGCTGGCCCATGTCTGGTTCAGCTTGAAGTAATAGTTTGGTATTGGTGCCACATACGTACGTATGGAAATCCCTGACCGTTTTAAGACAGCGTACCCTGCTCCAGAACTACTGGCTTAGTCAAGCTTGGTCTCAAATCTAGGCTTAGGTCAGTCAGTCATGTACCTACGTAGGTTAGGTGTTGGGCGACTGGTGGTAGTGTTTTTTTATAATGTTTACCGATTAGATAGTGAAGTCGTTGGTAGCCAACAAATTGGTGGATGTGAATCAGAGTGGCGGTGTCAAAGACCGTCCGCTGCACTTGGCCGCCGCCAAAGGCTTTGCCTCAATCGTGCAGTTGCTGCTGGACTCCGGAGCTGACCGTGAGTTGGTAGCTTAGCATTTCATGTTCATGTTCTGATCATGTTTGTTTGTGTTTAGCGACTCTGGCAGACGACGAAGGAAACACGTGCACTCACTTTTGCTGCAAGGCCGGTCATTCTCACTTGTTAGAGCAGCTGCTCAATAGCAAACTGAACTGTGCCGACCAACAAACTACTGGCACCTCTTTGGCTCATCAGCCCAACATGTACGGCGACACTCCGCTACACGCCGCTTGTTACACTGGCAAGTTGGAGGTGGTCAAGCGGCTGCTGCAAGTTGCTGGCACCCAAAGTCTAACCACAGTCAGTTCTTGCGGCTTTTCTTCTTTCTTTTTTTCTGCTACCGACTCACCGGTCGTGTTACGTTAGGTACGATACGACTTGACAGCAGTCCTGGGTTGGGATTTGCATGGCCTATTTCCGGTCAGACTGGGTTCCAACTCACAAACAACTTCTCTCACTCACCTAATTCCGAGCCGCACTATAGGAAGCCGTTTTTGCGCCAATCAAACTAACAGGTAGCAGAATTTATGCCATGAACATGAATTCTTATTGTGGCTGGTTTTCTAGGTAACACACCAGTAATTATTAGTTTACTTTTTTCTTATCTAAACTGAAATATCATCTTTTTCACTATTTCTAATACTACAGAACGTTCTATACAGTGAAATATTATGATTTTGGCCAAGTTCCAGACATAGGCAAAAGGGGAGCTGAGGGGGTTGGCCTCCTCAGTCTCTGACCTCATCAGGCCGCCGCTACTCCCTCAGGAATTTTTAGTGAGAATTTTTTAGTATGATTTTTGTATAGAAAAGTATGATTAACGTATGTCTAGATTAGGTATAAATGAGCGCAGAATAACTTATTTTAACCTCGCTTAGCGAAAAATAAGCCGTAAGAGCAAACTGCTGTCGCTACTTATCAGTCAAGCACTGATGCAGTCAGCAATTTGATGTCAATTGAGTAGATTACGGCCTTGGTAAAAACGCAAAATTTGCCGCAGCATTTGTTATTTAGTTAGGCTACGTAATATGTCAAATATGGCGACTCGTGACCTGTCGCTCCGACGGTTTTGTGTTACTCGGGCGATAAAACTTTGACTTTGACTTTGAGAATCGCAGAAAAGGTAGTGGCTATTCTGAAGCCCTTCAATGACCAGATTGACCCCAAATGCACAAATGAGCTCAGGCAGAATAACGTATTTTTAATTATTTTAATGACAAATAAACCAAAAACCTTGACTTTATATAGAAATTATGATAAAAGTATGCCTAAATTAGGCGTAAATGAGCTCAGAATACCTTATTTTAACCTACGTATTTAGACGAAAAACAAGCCAAGAAACCTTGATCTTAGCCAAAAATAGAATTTTTTGCTTACCATCCCCTCAACCCCCATTAGCCGCCGCTAGCCTCCTCAGGATTTGAAAATTTACCACCCCTCAGCCGAAATGCTAGCCCATGTCTGCTGAGCAAGTATTCTGATTGTCAAGTATTATTGGGATTTTATTCTTCTGGCTAAAATTAACTTAACTGGGGTTTACAAGAACGAAGCATTTACACTAAATTGCCATTCTGAATATTACTTAGGAGAAATTCAGTTTAAAAATTAGTCCCAAAACCTTGAGCGGCGAATCTGGGAAAGCAAAAAAGATGATAGTTGTAGTTTGGAACTCATATCTTATCCGGTTGGTTTTGTAGGAGAACGTGTTTTCGGAAACGCCGTTGCACGCCGCCTGCACCTACGGTCGGAACGTAGAGTTGGTCTCGTATCTGTTGAGACAGCCTGGTGTTGACCCCAACTACCAAGGTCAGGACGGACACACTGGTAACATCAGATTTTATTTTATTTTATTTTTTAAACATTTTTTATTATTATTGAAAGGTTAATACAGAAGTAATTTGAGACACACAGATATGTACATCAATAAACAGACGACATATTGAAATCACAATATGGGGAGGGGTACATCAATTCAGATAGCTATCCATTTTACAAATTCATATGGTTGATTTCTGTACTTGTTGTGCTCTTGCTTCTGGTCATGAACACACTTGGCAACGGAAAATTTTGCAGTAAGTCTTGTCATAAATGACTGCACTGAAAGTACACTTTTTGTACTGCGACAAGCATACATAATGTGTTTGGCAATTAACGCAAATCTCATCCATTTTTCTGTATTTGGCTTCTTTGAGTAACCTAGTAGAATGGCCAATGGCGAGATGTCTACATATTGATGTTCTATGTGCTGAAATGTTTGTGCGATTTGGGCCCACAAACGAGAAATAAGAGGACATTCTAAAAGTGCGTGGGTAATATCATCCATATATGACTTGCAATAAAAGCATGAAGCGTTTGGTTCGATTTTATATCGATGCAGAAGTTTACCTGTAACTAGTATCTGGTGTAGTACTTTAAATTGAAAGGCTTGAAGCTTGGTTTCCGCTGTCAGTTTCTTTGGGGAAATCCAGATTTGTTCCCAATCAGCATCACTTAGATTTACAAAAACCTGCTCCCATTTTTCCTGACCCGTGGGTTTAACATTATGTGGAGGACTACAGAGAAGAGCTTTGAAATGACGTCCGTTACGGACAACATCAGATTTTAGTTGAGAGTGGTATTTGTTTTGCCTTTTCAGCTCTGCACTCCGCATGTCTGCACGGACACGTGCATTTGGTGCAGCATTTGCTTGACAACGATGCCGACCCGACGCTCACTGCTGCTGCCGCTGACACTGCGGCGTCTCCTCCCGTTGCCACTGCTAAACTGCCTTTCTACGCCCAGTTCAAGGCCGACTCCTCTAGTCTCACCTCTTCACACAGCTCCACACTAAGTCAGGTAGTTGATAGATTGTGTGGCTTAGTTGCACTGAAAGAGTTGGACGTTGCCGTACAGACAGACGACCAACCTCAGACGCCGATTATCTGGGCATACGAGCGCGGCCACGACAACATCGTTGGTTTGCTGAAGCAGCACGCCAACAAACGACCCGACTCAGATCAGTGCAGCGAGTACAGCTCAGGTACTCCTGCTTTATGTGCGCTTGTGTAGCCTGCAAACTAATGTAATTGAGTTAAAGTCCTGCTCGCCAAATTAGGCCCGTCTTAATGACGTAACGGCATACAAAACAGTACTGGCTAGACATGGGCCAGCATCATACGTACATGTAACAGGTCCCGGTACGGCCGGTGTGGGGAGAGGTTTTTCGTCAGGTGAGGGGGTTGTTTGTAGCCGGGAACAAATAGACTTGATCTTCAAGCTTCAAAAGTCAGGCGGCCGATACTTGTGTACCACTGGGTGTAGCTATCGTACAGGCGAGATGTGGGCGGCCCGCCTGCACATTAAACCATATGCACAGGGCGTCATCAGTGGTAGAAGTCTCAGTGGATACAGGAAGGTTGTGCTGACAGTTTAGGCAAGAGTCCGAAACCAACTATCAGGTGGGGGGCAGACATGGGCTAGCATTTCGGCTGGAGGGGGGGGGTAGAATTTTCAATTCCTGAGGGGGGGGTAGGAGCGCCTGAGGGGGGGGGGCTGAGGGGGTGGTAAGCCAAAAAGTCGGATTTTTGGCTAAAATCAAGGTTTTTTGGCTTATTTTTCATCAAAATACGTTAAAATATGCTATTCTGAGCTCATTTACACCTAATCCAGGCATATATTTATCATAATTTTCTATACAAAAATCTTCCAAAAAATTCCTGAGGGGGGTAGCGGCGGGCTGAGGGGGGTAGGTCAGAGCCTGAGGGGGGCCAACCCCCCTCAGCCCCCCCTTTGCCCATGTCTGGTGGGGGGTCGAGGGGTGTTTCGCCCAGGAGTCCAAAATTTCAAAAAGCTTCAGAACGCCTGGAAATGCGTTTTTAGCTTCGGGGTTTTTCTGATTTATTAATCGTTAATAATAATAATAATAATTAATATTCGGGGCCAATACTTTTATCAAGAATATATAACACCAAGAAAAGAATGTTCCACTCGGCGGCTCAGCCGTAGTCAGCTGAGCGACCATGCGCTGCAACATAATTGCGCCTACGTAGGCGCGATGCGACCGCGTAGGCGCGAAATCTATGCTGCTTACCTCTGCAGAAAATGATTTCCGGCGTAGCGCCAAACTCGTCTCGTCTTGTTGTTTTTTGCAGTTTGTAGAAAGAAAGGCCAACTGCCTTACCGCCCTAAGTCAGTTAAGGGACTCCAGGACAAGAAAATACTGTACTTGTACGACCCGACGCACACGCTTAGCAAAAGACGTTTGTCAGACCAAGTTCTTTGTGCGCTCTTTTCATAATGACGTCACACCAAACTGACAATCTCATGCGTAAGCTATTCAGATAGTTGAAACATGGCGTTCTTTAGAAGCATGTACTGACATAACAACCGGAACCGAACTCATGGCATGAGAATTTTATTTCTCCTCCTCCGAGTCCGAGTGACTGAAATCATTTTCTGCAGGGGTAAGCAGCATAGATTTCGCGCCTACGTGGGCGCGATCGGTTGGTTACATTTGCTGAGCACCGGTACTGCATGTACCGTTAAGCGACTGATGAAATTCTTTGGTGGTTTAGGGGACAGCAGTTATACTCCGCTGCCCTCTCCTCTTGGACGTCTGCGCAGCATGACTAAAGAGAAAGCGGAGATTTTGCAACTAAGAGCCGCCTTACCTACGCAGTTCCATTTATCCCTTTTGGACATTGATTTCCAGGAAGCTGTCGGTGCTGGCTCTTTTGGCAAGGTCTACAGAGGCACGTATAGAGGCAAAACTGTTGCCATAAAGAGGTTGGTCGTCTGTACAAAACAATCGACGTCTGTTAGCATACATGGGCCGAAATAATGGGTTGGGTAGTCAAAATCTAAAAATTTTTGGATGCCTACCGATTTGAGGGGTCATGGCCATTTCGGTTGGTGGGGTCAGGAACAAAAGTCGGCTTCGGGTTGGTGGGTGGGGTCGTTTTGGGTGGTCGAGCCCACATTCGGGGTGCACAAACCCCAGACCCCCTGATCCATGTATGACTGTTAGCAAATCGTATTTTTCAGGTATCGAGCGCTGGCCTTTGGTGCTAAGTCGGAAGTGGACATGTTTTGTCGAGAAGTGTCTATATTGTGTAAATTGAACAATCCACATGTAATTAACTTCGTTGGAGCTTGTCTCGACGATCCTAGTGTAAGTCCGCTGGTTCTTTATCATTTTTAAATACGTAATATCATTAAATGACGCCCGAACGGTAGTATCGGTCGGCGTGGGGTATGCTCCTGAGCCCATCGGCCCATGTAATATTACTGCTTTGGATGCCTCTCAAATACGCATTTGGAGGTTAATTTATCTCTGCAAAGTATTCCCCATCACAATAGGGAATATATTAATGACGTGGGTTTGTTGGAGTCAGTATCCAAGATGTAAACAATAGGATATCAACTTTAGCTCCAAACCCCAACTAGCCAACAAACCCACCCCGCGCAAAGGCAATCGCCACGGCACTGCTGAATGCGTCTGAGTCGTGTGCATCTTGTCTTGCGCTTATGGCTTACTAACGCCAGTTGTTTTCTGTTCTACGGATCGATTCTAGGTCAAAATGCCCCCGCCATGGATCCACTGAATAAGGGTCCCGACCACCCAGATAGCCAAATCTGAGCCTAAGCCAAAGGCTCATGCCGCGGTTGCATTTCGTTTATATGAACATGTGTTGTATGATAGAATAAATGAACTAAATTTTAGATGTACCTATTGCACCATATTAGTACTGAGTCACAAATCTTTTCTATATTTTTATTATTTTGGACTGAAAGAAAAAGCATTTAGTAGGTAAATAGTATACCGCAAAATTATCTTAAAGAAATCAAAAGAATATATGTCAATCTACAGTATAGCCCAAAAAATGTCCACCCCCCGTTTTCGAACTTTACTCAAACGATTTGTTCTCAGTCATTTGTTTATCCATTTGGCTCAAATTTTCAGGATTAATTACGAATATAACTGGGTAGATACTGTGCAAGCTTGGCGAGCAAATTCCAACCCGTTCTGATTTTATGATGCAAAAACTAAGAATCCAGATGGTCCACAGAAACTTCAAATTTTTCGCTAATTCAAAGAATATGGGTCTGAAATTTGCAGGAATGATTGATGTTGCCATTGGGCATAACATACTGAGTGGGTAGCCCTATTGAATGAAAGGTGAAAAAGTTAGGTATGTGCAATATGGCGCAGCTGGGAATCCAACCCAGCACCTTTGGATTACCAGTCCAGTGCTCTAACCACTAAGCTACAAACCAATGCCAGACTAACACCTTAAACTCAGTATTTGAGAAAGCTAGCCAGTAATGAGGAGCGGGTAGAAGCCACAAGCATAAAACTCAAGCTGAACTAGTGTAGCCAAATTGAATGAAAGGTGAAAAACTTAGGCATGTGCAATGGCGTAGCTGGGAATCAAACACAGCATCTTTGTATTACCGGTCCAGTGCTGCAGCTCAAAGGACTCTAAAATTGGAGAATTTCAAAAACGTGACAAAATGTCACTTTTCTTCATAAATCTGGTGAAACGATGAATCTGAAAATTTTCGATTTTCCAAAAACACTGTGGGGAACGTTTTTATCATGTGCAATAGAGCTCAAATATCACGTCCAAATTCCCAAATTTTGCTCCCATTGGAGCTACACGGCTGCCAACTCAGTATGTTATGCCAATGGCAACATCAATCATTCCTGCAAGTTTCATAACTATAGCCTTTGAAATACCGGAAAAATTGAAGTTTGCATGGACCACCATAAATCTTAGTTTTTTGGTAATAAAACCGGAACGATTTGGAATTTTCGCACCAAACTAGCGCAGTGTCCACCACCCAGTTGTATTGTTAATTAATCCTAGAAAGTTGAGCCAAATCGACAAACAAATGACTGAGAACAAATCTGTTGAGTAAAGTTCGTAAATAGCGGTGGACATTTTTTGGCCCATACCATATTTTAGTGAGGAACAAAATAAATATTTTTATCAATATAAAAGATTGGTTGAAAAGTCACAGTTCCTAATTACAGCTTAAGCATCACTGACTCTGTATATGGTAAACAGTCTGTAGACCTCCACACCAAATCGCGTTGAGTGTTTTGCAGGACTCAATCTCATTAAAGCGACGTTGCTTTATGTTTTTGCCTAAATAAATATGGTTGCTTCTGGGCACTGTTCTAGGCAAGCAGGCAAGTCCATTCATGCTTCTTTAATATGGCCATTGGGACATTGCTCAACTGACTATATTATGCAATCAGTCATACTAATAAAGCAGCAATAATTTTGCCTAAAAGTGATAAATTATAAACAATGCAATAAACATGCTTCTTTTTTAGGTTATGATGTCCTAAGTTCTCAGCCAGCTTACCCCCATTCTTTCTTGTGGAATTATGTCGTTTATAGAATATCATTCAGTTTATATTATAAGTATACAAATGTTTCAAGGAATTTCAGGCTATGGCGTTCCAGTGAAAATTAAGTAGTGCTCTTTAATATCATCGTTGTCTTTCCATATTTAACCCATGACAATGAGTTTTTGGGGCAATCCGAGTATTATTATGTTAAGAATTACTTCTTTTCTAGACATAGAATGCATTTGCTTGCAATGAAAACTATGACCAACCATACAGTATGTAGATCGATCTTTGCTATTGTATCTTTTAGCAACAGAAAATCACTTGTTCTACTAGATGTAACGTTTGGCCAGGGACATACTGTAATCAACTCTGTGGTATCGCTTTTCCATGGAATTGTTTTGCGCAATCGACCTTCGCAAGCGTTGTTGTCTGGTTGGTCACGACCCTTATTCAACAGCCATCAATCTAAGCTCTGCAAACTCCAAAATCTAGTTCTTTTATTCGATCATAAAGTTTACACTGCCTGCATAAACGAAAAACGGTTGAAGCGAGCTGACTACCGGGGCATGAGCCTTAGGCTCAGATTTGGCCATCTGGGTGGTCGGGACCCTTATTCCATGGCGGGGGGGCATTTTGACCTAGAATCGATCCGTAGAACAGAAAACAACTGGCGTTAGTAAGCCATAAGCGCAAGACAAGATGCACACGACTCAGACGCATTCAGCAGTGCCGTGGCGATTGCCTTTGCGCGGGGTGGGTTTGTTGGCTAGTTGGGGTTTGGAGCTAAAGTTGATATCCTATTCTTTACATCTTGGATACTGACTCCAACAAACCCACGTCATTAATATATTCCCTATTGTGATGGGGAATACTTTGCAGAGATATCCCTCCCTTTACACGAGACACCATACCCCATGAGTGAGACAGTTTAGGGAAACCCCTAGCTAACTTCAAAATACAAGAACGTAACAGCACCAGTACTAAGAAACTTTTTTCTTGTTTCCCTTGACCCCAATTGTATGCATTTCAATGATGGGATAACTTAACAGCACATCTTGTCGGGATAACTTAACAGCACATCTTGTCTAATTTTTATCATGATGCATGATGATAGGGTACTTCTCACAGAATTACATACTGTCGTTAAAAAATTTTGTTTAATTTTTTTTCACGATGGTGTACTTCTCACTAAATCACATACTGTCGTTTGAAAAGTTTGTTTAAATTTTACCACTATGCTACCTCTCACTGGATTACATACTGTCATTTTAAAATTTTTTAAAATTTTTATCACGATGCTACTTCTCACTGAATCACATACCAGGGCTGTTGGGTCGGTTTTTTCCTCGGATTTTTTCGTTTTTTTTCGGAAAAAACCGGTTTTTTTCCTAGGGGCTCGGAAAAAACTGAAATGCGGAAAAAAACTCAAGTAAGTTTTTAAAGGAAATAGACGCAATAACTGGTTAAATTCGCTTCCAACGCACTGAATTTACGTTAATAGAAGCCTTACAAGCATTTCCATGGCATAACTTAGCTGTTTTTCGCAAAAAATACCGGTACCATTTTCAGGAAACTTTTATTATTGTATTTTTGATGTTTTAAAATCAAATTACTACACTAAAACATTGGTAACATTGAAATTGGTGCATTTTATAATAAGACTCACGCTATTTCGTTGAATTCTGCAATAAAAAGCGATTGTTAAAAAAAATTTTCTTGCATCTCGGAAAATGACTTTTGAAAAAAAACCGAAAAAAAACAGGAAAAAAACCGGCTTGAGTTTTTTTTTTCGGAAAACAAACAGCCCTGTCACATACTGTCGTTTGAAAATTTTCTTTCAATTTTACCACAATGCTACTTCTCGCTGGATTACATGCTGTTGTTTGAAAAGTTTTCTTTAAATTTTGTCACAATCGTACTTCTGGCTGGATTACATACTGTCGCATAAAAATTTTCTGTCAATTTTACCGCAATGCTACTTCCCCCCGAATTTCATACTGGTGTTCGAAAAGTTTTGTTTAAATTTTATCACGATGCTACAGGGTGTCTCAAAAAAAATGATCACATTTCTTTTTACTGCCATTTCCGCAAATGTTGACCAAATAGGCTGAAATTTGGAATATAGGTGCCAAAATTCGGGGAATTTTATGTGTTAAAGTTTGGTGCACTTGGCTTGACTCATTCGCAAGAAATTTCAAAAAAAGTGAAATTTGTTAAATCAATAGTGAAAGCCGGTCACCGAAAAAATGATCACATTTCTTTTCACTGCCATTTCCGTAAATTGTGGCCAAATAGGCTGAAATTTGGACCCTAGATGCCAAAATTCGGGAAATTTTATGTGTTAAAGTTTGGTGCACTATGCTTGACTAATTCTCGAGAAATTTCAAAAAAAGTGAAATTTGGTAATTTCAGTAGCGAAAGCCGGTCACCGAAAAAACGTTACATTACATTATCGCCTAAACTCTAACGATAGCGTTGGTGTTCATGCGTCAACTTTTTACACACGAATTACCCTGAACTTCTGCATTTACACTCCAAATTTCATCCAATTCCGACAAAAATTAGAAAAGATACAGGAAAAGGAAATGTTTCCATTTTTCGTGACCGGCTTTCACTAATGAAATTACCAAATTTCACATTTTTTTAAATTTCTCGGGAATGAGTCAAGCCTAGTGCACCAAACTTTAACACATAAAATTCCCCGAATTGTGCCACCTACGATCCAAATTTCAGCCTATTTGGTCAAAATTTGCGGAAATGGCAGTAAAAAGAAATGTGATCATTTTTTCGGTGACCGGCTTTCACTATTGAAAATACCAAATTTCACTTTTTTTGAAATTTCTCGGGAATGAGTCAAGTCTAGTGCACCAAACTTTAACACACAAAATTCCCCGAATTTTGGCAGCTATGGTCCAAATTTCAGCCTATTCGGGCAAAATTTGCGGAAATGGCAGTAAAAAGAAATGTGATCATTTTTTTTGAGACACCCTGTACTTCTCACTGAACCACGTACTGTCATTTGAAAATTTTGTTTAAATTTTACCACTACACTACTTCTCACTGGATTACATGCCATACATGTAACAGCTCATCCGCCGAAGGGGAGGGGGTTGGGCACTAAAAAACGCTCAAAAATCGAAAAAATCGCAAATTCTTGGCTGAAAATCGTAAAAAATCGCTAATTTGGGCTGAAATACAGCTAAAAAGTGCTGTTTTGCAGGCGATTTTGGCAATTTTTGTGTCTGAAATTGTAAAAAATTGCAAAAATTTGCTCAAAAAATTACTTGCCAAAAAAATCGGAGGGGGGGTCGGCAAAATCACATCGGGGGGAGGGGCCCCCCATCCGGGGGGGGGTCTGGCCTAAGTCGAGTGGGGGCAGACCCCCAGACCCCCTGTTACATGTAAGTTACATACTGTCATTTGAAAAGTTTTGTTTAAATTTTATCACAATGGTACTTCTAACTGAATCACATACTGCCGTTTGAAAATTTTCTATAAAGTTACAGCCATACATGGGCCAGGGGGTAAGGGGGTTTACCCCCCTCGCCTGCCCATACCCCCTTCCCCAGCCCCCTCCCAGAGGGAGACAATTTTCGCTTATTTAAGTATTTAAGGCAACATAGGCGCCTTTTTGGCTTAAATACAAAAACCACCCTATCTTCAAACGGCCATAGGTCAAGTTCAGGAGTAGGTGGACAACTCCACCCATTCTTGCATTGAAGGGTATAATAAACTAATATAACCCTGAAATTTTTAAGATGCCACTCCTTCCCTCGTTCCGCAATAAATTCCGCCAAAATCGAAAAATTCGATCGAAAATAACTCAAAAACCAAAAACACTACAGAAAAACTAAAAGCACCATCAGATTCCCCGCAAAATGGCGAACATTTTCATATAAAACATAAATCCAAAACACCCAAAAAACATGTAAAAAACTCGAAAAACTGCAAAAAAATACAAACTAGGACAATTCCATCCAGCGAACAAAAATTTTCTCAAGTCCTCAATTCAAAACCAATGAATGGATTTCCCTGAAAATTTCAGAAAACGTACAACCGAACAGCCTCTACAACTTCTGCAGAAACCAGCCAGATCGGTTCACACATGCAAATGTTACAGCTAGATAAAGTCGGAAAAAATACAAAACCACCCTATGTTCAAACAGCCATAGCTCATGTTCAGGAGTAGGTGGACAACTCCACCAATTCTTGCATTGAAGACCATAACAACCTAATATAACCCTGAAATTTTCAAAGATACCACTAATTCCCTCGTTGGGCAATTAGTTGCGCAAAAACTGAAAAATTGCATCGAAAATATCTCAAAAACTAAAAACTCTACACAAAAACTAAAAACACCATCAGATTTCCCCCAAAATGGCGAACATTTTGGTATAAAACACGAACCCAAAAGACCTAAAGAAGCATGTAAAAAACTCGAAAAACTGCTAAAAAAGTGACCCCGAGGATCACCCCCCCTCACAAAAAAATCTTTTCGAAGTCCTAAATCCAAAACGAATGACACGATTTTCCTGAAAATTTCACAAAAGATAGAGCCCAAAAAGTTATATAACTTCTGCAGAAACCAGCCAGATCCGTTCACAAACGCAAAAGTTTCTGCTAAAAGAAACACCCAAAAATGACCCCTTTTTGGCACAAAATACGACAAAAAAAATAAACCTGAGCATAATAGAGGAAGCGCATTTTCCGCCCCACCACACGATGTCTAAGAATCTCTATAGACCGAAAATGACCAACAAACCCCCGTGAAGCGCAAACGCGCTTCCCCTGATAAAAATTTTTCTAACCCAAGTTAATTTTGCAAAATTTTCTTCGAAATATTACCCATCCATTGGATCTTGGTACGCCACTGCACCAATAAACGAATATTTTTATTTTTTATTTTCTTGCCGATACATTCGTCAGTCGTCCTGCTCTTATTGACTATTATTTTGCGCTGATATCACGACAGCTGCAGTTGCAGTCTTATTGTCGTGTTCTGGTATTTTCCATCAAATTGACAAAGACTCTGTTTCAGCAATTTGCAATAATCACCGAGTACATTTCCGATGGTTCATTATTTTGTTTGCTTCATGAACAGAAGAGGTAAGCTACCACACACCATGCGCTTTGGTTCTATTATAGACCAATAGTAATTAGTTTAGTCGGGCACCTAGCGGCTTGTACAAAATGTATTAAGAGTCAGTCTCTGAACCGATCGAGTTTCATTCTTCAGACCCAAAATTGAAACTTTGGCGCAGGAAGTTGAAAGTTGGTGCACTGATACCCCTTGATGAGTTGTTAAACCACTGCAAAGGAATACCGAATTCGACGCTCCACGCTCGAGATATAAGCCCGCGAAAATCGGCTCTCTTAACTATGGGACCAAAATTTCAAACTCGCATTTCTAACTTATCAGTTGGAGTTTGAAGTTGAAAATTGTGGATTTTACATAACTTTTTGAGTACTTTAAGGTTGCGTAGTCCAATTTCACTTTTGAGGAAAAAAATTTTTTTCGGCCTCCATTGGCGCCCCATTGCTCGTCTGCAACCCCCCATAGTCATATCTTTTTATTTCAGATTGTTGTAGCGCTATCAATTAGCTACCTTTTTGGTATAAGTAGTCGAGCCACGTCCGCGTTTTTGAGAAATATGGCTTCAAAGTTGAAAAACCCCAGATTTTTTGCATTTTTTGTGCATAAAATTTCCAACTCTGATTTCTAACCTACCAGTTGGAGTTTGAAGTTAAAAATTGTAGTTTTTACACAACTTTTTGAGTACTTTAAGATTACGCAGTCCAATTTCGCTTTTGAGTTAAAAAAATTTTTTGGTCCTCCTTTGGCGCCCCATAGCTTGTCTGCAATCCCTTTAGTCATGTCTTTTTATTTCAGATTGTTGTAGCGCTATCAATTAGCTACCTTTTGGTATAAAGTACGTCGAGCCAACTGCCCGCGTTTTTGAGAAATATGGCTCCAAATTTGAAAAACCCCAGACTTTTGCATTATTTTTTGTGCATAAAATTTATATTTTATTCAATATTTCTCAAAAAACGCGGGCAGCTGGCTCGACGTACCTTATACCAAAGCGTAGCTAATTGATAGCGCTACAATAATCTGAAATAAAAAGATATGACTAAGGGGGTTGCAGAGGGGCTCTGGGGCGCCAAAGGAGGTCGAAAAAAATTTTTTTACTCAAAAAGCGAAATTGGACTGCGTATTCTGAAAGTACTCAAAAAGTTGTGCAAAAACTATAATCTTTAACTTCAACCTCCAGCTGGTAGGTTAGAAATCAGAGTTGGAAATTTTATGTACAAAAAATAAAGCAAAAGTCTGGGGTTTTTCAAATTTGAAGCCATATTTCTCAAAAACGCGGGCAGCTGGCTCGACGTACTTTATACCAAAAGGTAGCTAATTGATAGCGCTACAACAATCTGAAATAAAAAGACATGACTAAAGGGATTGCAGACAAGCTATGGGGCGCCAAATGAATTCGAAAAAAAATTTTTTTACTCAAAAGCGAAATTGGACTGCGTATTCTGAAAGTACTCAAAAAGTTGTGCAAAAACTATAATTGTTAACTTCAACCTCCAACTGGTAGGTTAGAAATCAGAGTTGGAAATTTTTTGCATAAAAAATAAAGGAAAAGTCTGGGGTTTTTCAACTTTGAAGCCATATTTCTCAAAAACGCGGGCAGCTGGCTCGACGTACTTTATACCAAAAGGTAGCTAATTGATAGCGCTACAACAATCTGAAATAAAAAGATATGACTATGGGGGGTTGCAGACGAGCAATGGGGCGCCAATGGAGGCCGAAAAAAATTTTTTTCCTCAAAAGTGAAATTGGACTACGCAACCTTAAAGTACTCAAAAAGTTATGTAAAATCCACAATTTTCAACTTCAAACTCCAACTGATAAGTTAGAAATGCGAGTTTGAAATTTTGGTCCCATAGTTAAGAGAGCCGATTTTCGCGGGCTTATATCTCGAGCGTGGAGCGTCGAATTCGGTATTCCTTTGCAGTGGTTTAACAACTCATCAAGGGGTATCAGTGCACCAACTTTCAACTTCCTGTGCCAAAGTTTCAATTTTGGGTCTGAACAGGGCAAAGGGGCAAAACTCGATCAGTTCAGAGACTGACTCTTAAGGTACTGTATTAGGGTAGAGAGTACCGTACGCGCACGGTGTAGTCTAACCATGTTTGTGTTTCGTAAAATCATTATGGTTCTACCACAACTGAGTGCCGGCACTATAGTACTTGTGTTAATTGTCTGACTGGTACTGCTAGTAAATACAATTGCACAATATGAATACAGTAGGAGGAGACTGACACAAAACAATCAAACTTCTTTCATTATGTATGTTCTGCTGCAGCAAAAAAGTACGGCATTTAGAGTTGTAAAAAATTTTTAAAGCATTTTTATGAAAATTTTTCATTTCGAAATTTTTTTCAAATTTTTTTCCTTGCATGAAATATAGCTTGTAGGAGATGCAAGGATGCATCAGAAGCAACTTTAAATGCAAAAGCTGATACTTTGGTTCAAACATAGTGTTACAGCCTGAGAGTCGACATTCTACCTGCAGCATTGCTCACAGAGTGGCTGCTGCCCTTCAAAACCTATTTTTTAGGCTTGGAATAGGCATGAAATTGATAGAACTACACTGCTAATGTATATCTGAGGCTAAATTCAGAATTTTCTCCCAAAATTTCCATACTGTGAATAAAATAAAAAATTTTCGAAATGGGCCTTCAAAAAAGCTTTTTTTTTAAAAAATAGAGCCTAACGGCATTAATTTTCAGGTTATTGGATTCGTGGCATAAATTATGTATCAGTCTGGATGTGTCGCGTGGTATGAGCTATCTGCACGGTCTGTCGCAACCGGTCATTCACAGAGATCTCAACTCTCACAACATCTTACTGCACGAAAACGGTCGAGCTGTGGTGGCCGACTTTGGGGAGTCCCGATTCCTCAGGTCCTCAGATGAAGACAACATGACCAAGCAACCCGGTGTAGGCGTCAGTGCACTTCCATAAGGCAGTTAACTCTTCATGCTCGTCTAAAAGTGTCGACAATAATTTTGAAACAAATCTGGGAGAATAGTTGCTGCACACTACTAACCTTTTTGTTCGTCTGAGATTTCTACAGCCGCTGACGACCAAATGCACTTAAAGAACAGCACAAATAGGCGACACGGCGAGAACTGCTGTTTTCTGCTTAAACACAGTGCTTTCTGTTCGGTTTTCTGAAGACCCTCTAAATAGCAGGTTTTCTATTGATTTGGAAAGGGTCAACTTTACCCGACTATTCTGTTGTTCTTGTTTCTCGAAGAGCTCTAAATTAGCCTGCATCGGTTTGCCTAAATGCTTTTGCCATAGTAATTGAGCAGTGAGCCGAAAGCTACACTAGTCATTTTGTTGCATTGCAGAACCTGAGGTGGATGGCGCCTGAGATTTTTACGCAGAACACCCGCTACAACACCAAGGCCGACGTGTTCAGTTTCGCACTGTGTTTGTGGGAGATTTTCGCCGGCCAACTGCCCTTCGCTCATCTCAAACCGGCCGCTGCCGCCGCCGAAATGGCTTACAAGAACAGCCGACCTCCACTGCCCCCTCCCGGTTCTGGCCTCAACTTCCCTAAACCGATAGTGCAACTGCTGCAGCGCGGCTGGCACTCTGATCCTGAGGTACCGCTCTATGCAAATTTTGTATCTGGTGACAAGTGTTCCTGTTAGGACCCTGCGCACTCTCGAGCTACTGGCTTTTAGCCAAGCTTGGTCTCAGGCTTAGGATTGCGTCTATACATAGGCTTAGGAGGATAAGCAAGCAGTAGATGCGGCGACTGGGGATGCATGGTGTCCTAGTACAGTCGCCAGTTGCAGATGCGTCCGGCATTTTCGGAGATTAGCCCAGTGTTGGATGGCGTGTTCAAGGAAACGTCGCAAGTGGAAGGCGCTGACCTGCAGACTCCGATTGGTGGTCACGTGTCTAGTCTGCGTAGTCATTTTGAATCTCGATCTGAACAACCGATTCGAAGTCGCCCGCCCGAACTTTCTCTCGAAGAATTGCGCCGGCGACTTGACACCAACGGTTACGTTTCGTCCCCGATTTCGGGAAAATGTCTCAAGTGAGACATTGGCACTGCCTTTGCTGCCTTGCTGCATCCTGTCTAATGTAGTACAGTACGTATTGCAATGTACAGCTGGATCTGAACTCTGAAGTTAATATACTTGTTAGATACTCCGCCGGTTCATGCTAATTAACAGAGTCGTACGTCCATGTTCATTGCGTTTGCGAATGCTAGAGGAGGCTGCGTGAATGTGAAAATCTTCCTGAAGAAAGGGTCTTTGAATTTATTTTTGCATTTTTCGTAAAACAGTAATTTTATTTAATTCTTGAGCAAACTATCGAAACTTGTTTACATTTTACAAAAATCGGAATGTTTTCTAACATTTACACGAAAAGCTGCTTTAACAAAAGTTTTGCAGCAATAATGCTTAAACAAAAAGCAAGCTTGCAGCTATAGATACTGTAGCCGTTTTTAGCTGTAGATTGCTATTGACCCACTTTTCTGCCTTATATACAATGTTTAGATGGCTTCATTAGCTAATAGTGGCACTTCGCCATGTATAGGTAAAAATAGCCCAGTCGGGCTAATAGCTAAACCCGACGAAAAGTCCTCCTGACTGTCTGAGCGAGAATTTTCTTTTCATCAAGTCCTTCGTAATCTGGTGAAGGCGGAAACAGGATGATACCGAGAGATTTATTCTGAAAGGCCTTTGTAAAATATGCAATACCAACTTCTAATGGACAGGTCGGAATAGAGAGTAAAAACTTCCTGCCTCCCTGCGGTAGTAATTCATAGACAATGACGAAAATTAGTGGGATGAGATTTTTGAACCGAATTGCGGTAAGACTGAGAAAGCTTAAAATGTTGCCGTTTATGCTTTGATTCTAATTCTAATTCAAAACAGCTGCAGTGCTGCGTCGGCAGTCTCTTGTCAGAGTGCCAAGGAAGTGTGGTATTGTGCGTGTCGTCGGTCAGTGTTCTCTAAATTGTCGAGGGACGTGGCGCGGAGTGGCCGTAGGTAACTGCCAAAGAAGTTGATGTTTAGTGGAGCAACGGCTACGCTAGATGACTGCGGCGTCGGCGTTGCGTACAGTAAAATTGGTCGCTAAAGGACAAGAAACAAAGATAGTAGTGGCCGGCGAATCTAGAACGCTGCCGTAAATATTAAGTCTTCGTGTGTGCGCTGCCGGCAAAACGGGGCCAAGCTACGAGAAAACCGGACCCGAGCTAGAGTCAAAGAAGGCAACAGAGGCCGCGCACAATGACTAATGCCACTTCTGCCGGCTATAGGTAGCCTGATTTCGATAGAAAACGCCGCATAGGTCCTGCCCTCGACGGCACGACTCAAGCCCACGCCGCCCCGACCTGTCTGACGCTGCTACTTGGTCGCTACTGACTCGACTGTCTTCTTAGTCTTCGACCATGCCTTACCGCACCGAACTGAAGAGACCGGATCTCAAAGGTAACCACTGCCCTTCGCTGTCATTGTTGTGTAAGCGCCACTTTCAGGTACTTTCCGGTGCTCGGTGTGTCACAAGATCTTCTGTCACAGCAGTTCGCTTAGTCGACACCGGATGCAAGCCCATTTCAAGAGCTACACCTGCACCTTGTGCAATAAGGAGATTACAAGTGCGTAAGTGGGGTCGGTGTGCGATAGCCAATTAGAGCTGTTCTAAATCGGAAGACGGTTTCTTGTTTGTTCCGTTACTGGGACATATCAGATGTCAATTAGTGTAAAAGAGTTTGGGACCGGTTTTTTTATTTTTCCACCAGTCATAAATAGAACAAGGTGGACTGAATGGCCTATTTAATTGGAACGTTTAACGGATAGGCCGTCGGGCGCGTGTTTTAATTTGATACCCCAAACTGTCATTTAGTTTGATCTGTTTTCTCGGCCAAATTGTTTCGCTCCACTGCTGCCAGTAGTTCCCTCTCTTTGATTTTTGGTGGGTTAACCGTTCCAAAACATGTGGCGCCAACAAAAGAAACCCTACAAAGAGTTGACGCTCGAAGAAAAAGTCTCTCTAATCCGTTTGGCAGAGCAGAACCCCCAACTCAGCCAGGCGGCCATGGCCGAGCTGTATGAGATTGCCAAAAGCAACGTGTGTCGAATCTTGCAACGCAAGGACGAATACTTGGCCGCCCACCGGTCGGCCGTCTTTTCGGGCACTCGCAAGCGAAAACTGCGCGAAAGTAAGCGGCGCGCTCCAATTGCAATCTGGGCCGACCGCCCTGCCGGTCGCTGCGCTCTCTGACATTAGCATCACGTTTCAGGCAATGAGACGCTGCGCGCGCACATGTACAAACAACACCAAATCTCGCGCATGTTTATGTGCCGCTGCTGTAACTGGGCTTTTCCGGACAAAACCAGTCTGCACATTCACATGCAAGCAATGGCTGCCAGCGGCAAACCCGGCAATGTCAGCATCATCGCCAAAAGCGCCGCCAGCCCCAACCTTCCGCCGCCCACCTCCGCCGCCGTCGCCTCCTCCATCGCCACCACTCCGCTCTCCTCCGTCTCGCCTCCCTTGCCAGGTTTGGACTGCCCACAGCCAAACAACTAACTGCACTCTTTCTCTCCTCTATTCTATTCTAGTGTCTATGGTCGGGCCTGCCGGAATATTCCCCATGATGCCCAGCAGAGAGGAGGTTCTGATGAAAATCAGGGAACGAGTGCTGATGAATGGTGCTGCTGCTCAGGCCAGCATGCATCTGGCTTCGTGGCTGGCCAATTTCCCCAGAGTCGACGCCTCGGGTAGTTTGCACTTGGCACACTACCTTTGACACGCTCTGTTTGTGTGCAGGTGTTGGCAGTTTGGGTGGCAGTCTAAATCTGCTCAACCCTGAAGAGTCGACTGTCGACGAGCCAATAGAGGAAACGAATAAGAGCCAGGAGAAGCAAGAGGACGAAACGAATAATGAGTCGTCGCCGCATGAGTCCTATGTGGACATTGAGGAAGAGGAGGAAAGCCCTGAAGTAGAAAGAAGACTCGATCTAAGTTTTTACGCAAAGAAAAATGTCGGTTTCAGCTGTTGAATGAGAGCGGTGCCAGCGTTCCAGCAGTGGAAGCAGATCTGCCCAACCACGCGTCTGAATCGAGCAGGCAAGTTGTGGGAAGTTTTTGTGTGTTTTGTTAAAACGTCAGTCGTCAGGTGTAGTGTAACTGATGGTTTGGGGCATTAGAATTTTGTTTTGGTTAGGCGCCCGGGCAAGCCAATAACTACTTTATATGGCCAGTTTTTCAGCGACTTTGCAGAGAAGAAGGAAGATCTGCCGATATTACGGTCGGCCATCAGTTCGTCACCGTTGAATAGTTTGCTGTACCGGAAGAAGCTGGATTCTGTGCTGCGGCGCAAATTCAACACCGACTCTTTGTTACTTGTAAGTGATCTGATCTGTCTGCCAGCTCAACCCCGATTTGGTCGACGGAGAATTTTCAAATTAAGTCACCCTATTTCCGACACTCGATTGTAAAACAAAGACGGGCTGAGCGAAATCAAATTGCGCACCCATCTATTTAGTCTAAATGTAGGTCATTGCACTGGTATTTTAGAAAATAAAGGGGTACATACATGTAACGGGGGTCTGCTCCACCCAACATAGGCCAGGCCCCCTTTGTGAATTTCAGACACTGAAATTGCGTGTAAAACGGCACTGTTTAGCTGTATTTTAGCTCAAATTAGCGCTTTTTTGCAATTTTTAAACGAAAATTGCGATTTTTTTCGATTATTGACGTTTTTAGCGCCCTACCCCTCCCTGGAATTGGGTTTAGACCCCCTGGCCAGCCCGGATGACCTGTGTTGAGTATAAGGCAGTGTTGGTGTTAATTCTTCAAAAATCACTTTGTAAGAAGCTACCAATTGTAAGCTCGAAAAAACTCTGTTCTGCTCTTGATCATTCGTTGGCCGGTAAATGTGTCGGGGGTTGTAAAAAAATCCGGAAACATATGGTTGGCCTACCGATTTGTGGTGTCCGTCCATTTTGATGGTTCCGTCCAAAAAAAGCCTGCTTTAGATGGATGAGTCTTTCGAGCCCGTGCTTGGGGCTGGGTAAACTTACGGGCATCCGCACCCTCGGTCCTGTATCTATTTGATTGTGCTTGTCTTGTTCAGTGCCCGTCCAAGACTCCGCTGGTTCAATAGAGTGTTTAAATTTCACAATGGCAATGCATTTTAGAATGACAGTGGGTTGGACAGTGAGGCCAGTGGAGAAGCTCCCACCTTAAAGCCAGAACTTATGATGGAGGCGCAAAGCTCAAGCGGCCAAGTGAACGTCAGTCCGTCAGACACTCACAGTTCGGGTCTGTCGGGCCACCGACTGCCGTCTCCTCCGGCTAACTGCTTCGAGTGTCAGGTACTCAGGGGTAAACTGGCATTGGCAGACAACCGGAACCGATTTCTCGAGGGCAAAGCCACCAACTTGCAGGTGTTTTGGTCGGTTTCTAACTTGGTTTCCAGACCGGTCTAATTCAGAACGAAATCGGTCGTTTGAAGTCTAAATTGGGCAGGATCAAAGCCGGAGCTGGTCAATACGAGGATGAGAGTAGAAGTTTGAAGAAACAGAACGAAGCCCTGCAGCGAAAGCTGATCGAATGCCAGGAGAAAACGTTGATATTCCTGCAGAACATTGACAGTTATACTCCGGAAGTGGTTCAGCAGTTCCTAACACAAGTTCTACAGACCACTTACTTGGGCTGAGCCCGTCGCTTGCTTTCTGTAAATTGCTTTGTGATTGTACAAATCTGTTGATACAGACCAGTGTGATATTACTGCTCTCTTGCCTTGTCTAAACTCGGGTGATGGATATTACGTTTTGTCTGCTGCATTTTGTATCTTACGGTTATTTAAACTAAGTGACCTCAGTAAATACCGAAAGCCGTTCGCAAAATTCTTTGTCACAAAGTTATTATCGATAGGCGATCTGCATTACCTTGTTTTCTCTTTGTTTACATTTCCATTTTTAGTTTTTGTTTGCGTGCGAGTCGTATGTCCGTACGTACTGTACGTACGTAAGTAGCCTGTACGAACAGCTGTTCGCTGCGTTTTTAAGAACACCAACGGCTTGCTTTGAAAGTAAAAATTTCGAATGAAAGCGAAGTTAACATTTAAAACCGTCTAACCCTAAGTAGTAATAGCTGTCCCATTTTCGACCCAGCAAGTAATTTTTCGAAAAAAAAATACATCTGGAAAATAAAACTTATCAGAAAAAAATTTCTTGAAAATCTTCAGTTGACTTCCCCCTCCACTTTTTATTCGAAAAGTAGACAACAGTCTAAACCCCCATTTTTTATTCTTTCGCATTACAAAAAACCTCCCGTTTTTGATATTGTTGAGCTCAAAATAGTCACCCATTTTTGACTGCGTCTACTCTGGTCTCAAAATAGCCACCGATTGCTGGCATGAGAGAATGTCTACTATCAGAGAATCGATGTGCGTGGTGCGTGACCAGATAGGTGAAAAGCTATTTATGTTTTAATCGGCAGCAGCAATGACAGTCAGATCGTTATGAATGTGTTGTTGAACTTTGTGCCTGTACCGTGGCTGTATTCTCTATTGGTACAATGTTGGTCCAAAGGGAGCGATGGATGTATGTATGCTGATATCAGTTAGAGGTTAGGACGACAGGAGGATGCACAAAATGTCTTCGATACTGCTTTGAACAGAATGGATTATGTACAATGTAGTGCCCTACAATTTTTTCCGCTACTACTTGCTCAATCCGAATCGACCGGCTAGCGATGCTTACAAGTTCGAATCCGGCAGTAAGCGTGGTGGTCTGCTCTTCAGAAATCTGCCCACAAAACTGGTGATTCCTATATTGTGCTGACCAACAATACTGGTGGTTGTGGTGAGATCGTGCTTAGAAAATTCACTGATGCATTTGTAAATTTTTGACAGACATTCGTAACCATGCTTTGCAGTTCTGATAAAGTTTATTTTGTTTCAGTCGAGCAATCAGCTCATTTCGCCAATCGTATTTCACGAAAATCAGCCAAATCTCATTATTCAGCTTGTACGGCAGCAGCTCTTCGAATTCTTCTTTGAATTTCCAAGCCACCAGTTGATCGGAAACCAGCTCATCTATCGCTCGCTCCGCATACGCGGCAGCCAACTCCTCGCTCGGCCACTCGCACTGAGGTGAGGGCAGACTGTATTCGATCGGATCCCAACTACTGGTTAGCCTATGTATGTTTCGCTCTGTCTCCTCCTCCGGGCTCGTTCGTTCGTTCGTTCATTCGCTCGAAGCCGTCTAAATTGTTGTTAAAGGTGACAGATTCCAGAATGCTAATGTATCTTCAGTAGAATCGTTACCCGGGCGAGCCGGACTGACGCTAAGATGTACGCTTTTTAATAATAGATTTCAAAACTGTATCTTATCTTACTATCGATGGTAGTGGGCTTCGTCTTCCCTTGTGTAGGAATGGGGCCACTCCATCTTTTCGCTGGCTTCGTAGGTGAGGTATCAGCCCCTGGGCATTGTGCCCGTCGCTTTTCCGACAAAGCGACAGAAACAAATAAGCCTAGGAACTTTCTCGCGAATGCTCCAGACAGATCCGAGCCAACATTACTGCAGCGCTGGCTATATCGCTAGCCAGTCCGAAAAGGGACAGTAGCGTGGCACGGATAGGGACAGTACAGTACCTAAACTTGTACATCACGCGCCAGGCTAAGCAATATCAGTGAAAATAGGATGCTGGAAGCTGATATTCAAAACGAACTGACCTGACTGTCACTACTACTGTCGATTAAAACGTAAATAGCTTTTCACCTATCTGCTCACGCACGTACATAGCTTCTCTGATAGTAGAGATTCGACGCCCAACAATCGGTGGTTATTTTGAGCCCAGCAGACTAGAGTAGACGCAGTAAAAAATGGGTGACTAATTTGAGCTCAACAACATCAAAAACGGGAGGTTTTTTGTGGTGCGAAAGAATGAAAAATGGGAGGTTTGTTGGACTGTTGTTTAGGCTACTTTTTGAATAAAAAATGGAGGGGTAACTCAACTGAAGATTTTCAAGAAGAAATTTTTTACTGATAAATGTTATTTTTGAGATGTTTTTTCGAAAAATTTCTTGGTGGGTCGAAAATGGGACAGCTGCCATATACGGTGCCTTGCCAGTGCCATAAACGGAGTTAAAAGCCAGACTGTAATAGCTGTTTGTTTGCTACAGTAGTATGCAAGTAGGACAAGGACTCATAGTATTTGCATATCGTTTCCGTTGGCTGCTCTTGTATTGTGCGCTCTCCTCTCTTGCGCTGGTCCTTATTTGATCGTCTCCCAAGTATGTAAACTCTCCGTTCTTTCCTATATTCATGACTCCTATTGCGTACCGTCGTGACAGTAGTAGCTGTTATCTACAGGTTGTTCAAAAAACGGGAATGTTTACTTCCAGCTTTAGTTTGAGCAGAGGAATCTTAAGAGTCGGTGTCTGAGCCAGACAACCCTGTACTGAACTCCCTATGCACAAAAATAGGTCGACCTCTCCGATTTTGCTAAAAATTTGCACAATTGATGTACCTTGGGGGAAACTAACCCGCACCAACTATGAGCCCCCAACTCCACCTAATATGCAAATTACAAGGGTCAAAGTCAAATTTGGGGTAACTTTTTGGACCGAACATAAAAACCTCAATTTTCAACGTACAGCATCCGGATTTTTTTTAAATAATAGAACGTGTCGCAAGCTATCAAATGAGCTATTCCCCGCATTTCTGTCTTCACGTTACACAATGCTTGTAACAGTTTTTCTGTTTTTTTTTTCACTTTCCCGAAAGTCACATTTTTGGCTGTACAACCAAAGTGCCTGGGACCCCAGGCAGTTTTTTTATTCATAAGATAGGCCGTGACGAGAGCTTCATTTTGATACATAACACTTGCCTAATCTCAAGCGGCTTCTGTCGGATGTTCAGTCAAGTCATCGAGTGTGCACAAATTTTGGGAAATATATATATTTGTTTTCTAATCTACACAAATAGCGGCCTGAACAAAATAGTATAGGATTCCTATGGTTAATGATTCCTGTATGCAGCTGAGATAACTGTAACTATCACCAAAATTACATGTAGCTGCGGTAAAAGAAGTGGATTAGTTACAGCAGTTGCACAATACTGACACAAACTACGAAATTGCAGACATGATTCCAACGTGTAACATGACACTAGACAACCAGCTAACATGCATATTACATTTTAAAATTTTTAAAATACATTTTCGATAAAATAAACAATTGGCGAAATAATCAAAACACATACTCTGCATAATGTTCAGACAGTGAGGAACAAATAACAGTTAGTGCCAGTTTTGCAGTCATTCAAGGTGCTCTTTCTTCGACGCTAGCATTTCGTTTGTCTTCTGGAATGACTATGTTTTCATCCAGGTAATCATGCCGAGGTGAAAACTGGTTTTCGGATGTGTCATCAGGTAGGTCTGCATTTGGCTGGTCAGCTGCAGCGGCTGCACTCTTTCTCAATTTCTGGGACATCCTTGAGAAATACGCCAGAATTTGCTGCTCTGTCAAATATTCATTTGCGTTGCGTTAAAAAGAAGCGCTCCATCTGAAACATTTAAAGCTATTGTTGTACATATTGTTGTTGTTTTTTTGAAAAACGTATGAAGGCAGGTGCTTCACATAAAGCCCATCCCTTCTCAAGAGATTGTATTTCGCTTTGGTGACATGCACTTTGGTGAGCAGCATGTGTCTCTAGCTCTTCATTGATTTCAGCACTGAGGTCACCAATAGCTTTTGATGTGTGCAATTCTTCCAAACGATTGACGTACAACCCTAAGAAGTGTATTTATAAGACAGATAAAAGCAAGAATTTAACAAGAGCTAAGAAAACTGTTTAAACGAATAAGCATACGTAAATGTAAACATGTCTTAAGCTGCATCCAACAGAGTGACTCGTTCAGGTTTGTAATTATGTTTCCCACTGGCTACATGATGAAGGCTCAAGCCAAGTTCAACAAAACCTAATTTCCAGTTTGATGAAAGAAGAGCGGCGAGCTGTGACTCAAATGATAGCTTGCAGCTAGCGCTATCAAGTTATAAAACACCCAGCATTATAAGATGCAGTCTGACATACATCGGGAGCATCCATGTTGCAAACACGTTAAGAAAGTCAGATTGGAAGTCAACATTCAAAGGCAAATTTGACAACTTTCGAACCGCGGAAACAGCAAATGTTATATATCAAATGCTATCCCGTGTGTCACGGCGGCCCCGGCACCCGTGGAAGCGGTGTGTTTGTGGGTTCGAAACCTGTCGAGGCGATGGGAAGTAGTCGACACAAAGTCCAACCCAGACCATCGAAAGTCAGCAATGGCAAGTAGATAAATGGGAACCAAACCTTAGCTGTCTTGCACACACCGACAGCAAAAGGGGAGGGTTGTTGTTAAGGAGGCTGCCGGACCTTGTGTCTCTTCCTGCTCTATAGCAGTTGGCTACTCCTAGTCCGAAAGGACAAAAAGTTACAACAACAATATCAAAATGAAGCTCTCGTCACGGCCTATCTTATGAATAAAAAAACTGCCTGGGGTCCCAGGGACTTTGGTTCTACAGCCAAAAATGTGACTTTCGGGAAAGTGAAAAAAACAGAAAAACTGTTACAAGTATTGTGTACGTGAAGACAGAAATGCGGGGAATAGCTCATTTGATAGCTTGCGACACGTTCTATTATGTAAAAAAAATCCGGATGCTGTACGTTGAAAATTGAGGTTTTTATGTTCGGTCCAAAAAGTTACCTCAAATTTGACCTTTGACCCCTTGTAATTTGCATATTAGGTGGAGTTGGGGGCTCATAGTTGGTGCGGGTTAGTTTCCCCCAAGGTACATCAATTGTGCAAATTTTTAGCAAAATCGGAGAGGTCGACCTATTTTTGTGCATAGGGAGGGTCGCCTAGCTCAGACAGCGACTCTTAAGTTTTGGCCTCATTTTAAAGAGTGCACAATGAGCGATCGATTGCTTGGCGCAGGCCAAAAACAAACCGCTGAGTCGGGTACTATAAACGTTTAAAGTTATCGAGTTCAACACACTGCAAGTTCCTCCTGTTTTTCAGTTTTTAGTGCTTTTTATGCATTAAGCATTCATGGGCCGCGCCCTCGCCGGCCAATACCACCCCCTCGGCCGGCCATACCCTCTCCTCGACCCCCCTCCCGGAGGGAGAAAATTTTCTCTTATTTAAGGCAAAATAGGCGTTTTTGGGCTTCCCCCCGATATCTTCAGACCCCCCCCCCCCCCCCCGATTTTTTTTTGACATTTTCGCAGTTATTCGGTTTTTAATCCAAGATTGTTGGATAAATTGTAATCAAATGCTAAGGCATTGCTTTTACTGAACCAAATAGCAGTAGAGAAAAATGAAAATACATTTATTCTATTGGATTGGTAAATCGAATCAGTTCATTTCAGACAATGCGTTCTCGGTGTTCTCCGTATTTTTCAAATCTCGGTATTCTCGAGTCTCGGTATTTCTGTCTCGCTTACATCACTACTTAAGACTTCCAGGGTTCGTGCGGGACCTGGAAAGTCAGGGAGTCATGGAAAAGTCAGGGAATTTAAAAAAAGTCAGGGAATCAGGGAAAAGTCAGGGAATTTGGTGTCTGGTCAGGGAAAAATTTGATAGCAGCAGAAACATCTCGCTGCGAAATCTTCCTATCCAAACTTTACACGACACCCTTTTGAAGATCAGTCTTCTAGGTTTATATACTATTACTTAAACCGGAAATTTACCCTCTGAATACCGTTTAAATCCGTTTTTCAAAGCCAATTTTTCAAAATTTTCTCAGATTGGTTGCCGTTTCCTCACCCTGGTTGGTCAGGGAATATTTACTTTGATCATGGAAAAGTCAGGGAAAGGTCAGGGAATTTTGCTATACAAAAGCCGCACGAACCCTGATTCTCTTAACACTTTCTTTTCTGTTTGCTTGCAGTGTAAACTAATCAGTGAAACTTCGACTTAAACTTGAAGAAGGCGAAACCAAGCCAACACACAAGAAAGAGGCGAATTGTGCTTTTTTTAAACTTAGTACATACTGTATACGTTACTTTCGACTCGTTGATGTTTGCTCGTCTAAAAGCGCTTGGTATTATTCAATTTAGAGGTTTTACGCAAAATGCCAAAGAGAAATCAGCATTTAATTGATTGATTATGTGTGATCACAACGGTTTCAGGCCAAGCCAAAGATGGACGCAGAGCAGGAAGTTTACAGCAAGGCATGCGCTCTGGCCGGTTGGGCAACCGCAACGGCGTCCACTTCTTTGCCGAAGACTGGCACGAGAACATTTTCGAAACTTGTGCCGCCCAATCTCACTCTATTGGAAAGTGTCGAATTACCGGATGACGGAGAGGTACGTAGTGTACAGTCTAAACAGGAAGAAAAACGAATTCCACTCGTCCAGAAGTCGTTATAAAAATCAGCTTTACAGAAGTTACATACACCTGTACGTAGCACTACCACTCTGCCTGCATGTACATTGTACGTAGTATGTAACTGTGTAAGTGCACTAATTAGTTGTCAGCTCTGGTTGTTGGTTCCATCTGTTCTTGGAAGCGTCTTTATGACCGCTGTGAAAATCTGACTGGAATCCAAATCTGGATTTTTATCTGTGTTCCCTGTTTACATCCTGTTTAATATGATTACGCTTGCAGTATACTTGTGCATAGCACAGATTTATTGTTTAGATAGTGGAATCTCGAAAGAACGCCAACATTTTGAGTGGTTGCACTGCAAGCGCTGCAAAGAATACAACCGATTCGTGCTTAAATTCTGAAGAACAAGCGGTCAATTATTCGGCTGTGTTTAGTATATTCGTTAGGTGAGTCGGTCTACCCACTAACATTGTGTTGATCTTTGTCTGGTCATTTAAGGGAGTTGAAGCGGTTTTTACAAGAGAATGGTGTTGTGCAGTACTTCGATCACAAAGTGCTCAAGCTGTGGAGTTCGCAGATGAGCAGCGTGCGCTGTCGCTTCGATTGCTGGCAACTGGGCGCGTTTCGTTGCTTAACTCAGATCAGATTGGTCGGCCCGTTCCTCTGCTTGCCAGAAGTACAGTATATACGCAATAGCACTAACATTTACGTATGTGGGAAGGTACACGTCGACCACCCTGATTTGAGCTGAGAGTTGGTTTCAAGCTTAGGCTTAGGTTCGGGCTTTAGGAAAACGTCTAAAAATGGCAGTTTTGGGGTGGGGAATGATGCGTGTAATTCTGGTACCATACATAATGTTACCCGCGCCAACGTGGGGTACCATGTGGTGAAGCTACACTGGTAACGGTACTACAGTATGTATGGAACCCTATCATGTATGGTACCAGTTGAGCCGTTAAGTGCCTAACTGTTCCAGATTTCAACACCGAACAGCACAGTTGCTTTTTCAGCAAGAAATTGATGCGGTGATGGAATGCCATAAGATTGGATTGGATTTGATCACGAGAGACAACTGGGAACCGATGGCACCTTGTCAGATTGTTGGCGTGGACCAAATGTGCCAGTAATGACGACACAGCTTTCTGTCTAAAACTACCAGGCGTTCGCTTTCAGGTATATGCGCGCGTTTTTGAGACATTTCGGTCCTGTCTGGATTCACGATCTTGTGTTTCGCTACCTTTGCCACAGTCTTCCTGAGGGATCTCCGAGCTGGCCCAGAGAACCTCGTCTGTTGGTGCAGGAACTGTTGCGGCAAATACCCGAATTAATTCTGCTTTCCGATACGTTCTACCACTACGACATGCCAGAAGTAAATCACTAAACTACACTACTTGCTGTACCTAATTGTCACTTGTACCGTCACCAAAAACTTATTCACAGACCTTTGGCCGATTTAAACAGTCAGAACTACTGTAATTCTACTTCCAACAGCTACTGGCCCAGAAATTCTGTCTGTAGGGAAAGGTTCTGTAGCCAGCCAGGCCGACTCTACCAGCCCCTTATGATTTTTTGGAGCATTTTGTACAGAAAATATAAAAATGCTTCCTCTCAGGATATCAAAATACCTCTTATATGAAATCACAGCCGATATCTGCTGTTCTCCTTAGACCTTAATTTGACGAATTCTCCTTTAAACTCAGTTTTGACCAGCTTGAGCGGTATGCACTACTAGCATGTACGTACGTACATAAAATTTTTGATTTCAGCACAGAGAAGCGATGCGTCGTTTATTCGAAATGGGGCCGAAGTGACTGGTGGCCGTTATTTATTCGTTGTTACGGCAGTACTGTACATACTCCTGCTTATTAGGTAACATAAAAAACCGTCTGCCTTGAATGTCTCAAATGAATGCGCATTACTGTTCGCCAGTGATTGATGATACGTATATGAACGGAGCGCACATTAATCACGAGCACCGAAGGTTAAAAACAATGCTATCCAACAAATAACCGGGTAACGCACATTGCCACTTAAACCGTAACTTCAACAAAGTAACGAACGATCGTCAACGTAAAATCAATCAAACAAAAAAGGTGGTTAAAAAAGCTATGTTTTCTGCAACTGAAAGTACATGTACGCCGTAGAGGGAGGCACAGTTGCCAGACCGGCTCTGTCTCCTTGCGCGTGCGTCACTCTAGCAGACGATCGGTGCCTAAACTAATACAGACAGTAACCCGTAACTTGACCGCAGTATCCCAATGCTACAATGCAGTGTCGCGACTGGACTTGTGCGCCGGTGCCGGGCTGGCAGCTCGACTAGCCAGATGACTGGGCACCGACTGACAGGGGGTGTTGCCGGCGGTGAGAGTGAGTCGGCGTCTGCTCTCGGCTCGACTCGACCGATCGTGACTGACCACCGCCTCCGGAGTCTCTGCACAGCACGCCCAACCGCTACTGCAGAACGGACACAACAGCTGCAATCGGTCTCCCACCAACGACAAGGCACGGTCGGCCGGCTCCAACGAGTGCATCCACTTGGGCAGGAACTGCCACGTGCGCAACAGCTTAGGCAGACACTGCGGATACTGACTCTGCAACCCTTTTCAGAGGTCAAAGGTGACCAGAACTAGAGAAGGAATGATTGTAACCCAGCTATTTATATTTAATTTCCAAATACATCCAACAGTATCCTCAAGTTTTTTACTTGTCAAATTCTTGGAATGATTGTAACCCAGCTATTTATATTTAATTTCCAAATACATCCAACAGTATCCTCAAGTTTTTTACTTGTCAAATTCTGGAATCAACTGCCTAATGAAGTTATGGATGCTAAATCTTTAGACAAAGTTACGGTCTTGGTTAGAAACAAAATCTGCCGCTGCATTTGTTATTTAGTTAGGCTACGTAATACATGTCAAACACGGTAACTAAAAGCCTGTCGCTCCGACGCACCTTGTGTCCCGGGCGATAAAATTTGGTTTATAGTTTGGACCTACTGTTTAGTCAGGTATGGTAGCGATATTGGTAACAGTGCCAAATATGGTATCGGTTTGATCGTTTCCTTAGTGATGGTCTGATCGAAGTTACAAGTTGATACCTGCAAGACGTTGACCACAACAACGATGACCAGCAGAATGCCGAAAGGCAGACCGACTCCCAGCATAACGTGCTGACCGGCTAAGGACAATCCGAAAACGGCTCCTGGCAGTAAGAAGAACATGAGAGCTACGTAGAGCACTGCGAACCAACGATACTAAAAGACACCGGTCAGTTGCACTGCACCACCGGAAAACTGCGTCACTCACTTTGGCAGTTACGTTGCCGAGCAATTTAGCCAAGTAAATTGGCGGCTTCCGCATGCACGGCACGATGAAAAACAACAGAATCCCCGTAACGTTGAATAAGAAATGGCACAGAGAGATTTGGACGGCACTGAAAGCTAGTTAGTCAGTAGGTTTGGTCAGTCAGAAAGAGGCCAACCTTGCTAAGCGACTCGGAGGAGATGCCAACGCGGCCAAGAGACTAGTGAAGGTGGTGCCGACATTGGCACCCAGCGTCAACGGGTACATGCGTTCCAGAGACAACACTCCGATACCCACTAACGGTGTCAGCGCTGACGTGAATACACTCGACGACTGCACCTGAAACAGATGCGCCGCATACGAAGAGTCCGGTTGAGCCGATTCGGTGAGACTGACCAGAATGGTCATAATCATTCCTACGAGCATGGCCAAATAACCAGTCATACAACTGCAACAGCCAGGCAGGTCGTTGTTGATGGTTTTGTGGATTGCCCGAGCCATCTGACCCTTCATGATGCCTTGCAATACTTTCACGATGCACACCAAACAAGAAACAAGCAGCACCAGCGATGCCACCAACAGAAGAACCCCAACAGTGACGTCGCTTAAGCCAGCACGAGCGAACAGGTGACTACCTGAAAGAATACGCCTGTAGACTTACAAGGTAAATGCGTGCTGCAGTCGGTCACTACGGGCTGTAGAGGGACGGATGCGGGTACTGTACGTTAAGTAATATTTCTACGATTACAGTAATGTAGAAAATACTGGTAAAAATTTCTGTGCGGGGCCCTTAACCCAAGTCCACTCGCGCACACCAATAAAATAAAAGGACGTACAATAAATTCTATCGGTGACGTTATTCTCAGAGCTGCTGTTGAGAGGAGACTTGTCACAAAACTGCTTGATCAAGCTGAAATTCGGGTCTTCTGTCAGCTCAGAGTCTCCCAGCGCGATTTTCCTAATCTTCGATTTATCCAACTGCAAAAACAAATGAACTGGACGTTGCCGATGCTGATGCACTACAGACCATAATAACAAGTTTAGTGAGCGGTTCGGTAAGAACCTTGAGCAGTTTCGGTGGTTTGCTGCTACTGCCACGCAACTTCATCATATCGACCACGACGTTTGTAACGCGATACAAGTAGCCTAAAACATAGGAATGGTAAATGGAAGAGACACTCCTGAGTAGAGTGCGTACCGGTAGCAACTTCCAGAGGCAGGAGAACGATAACGCAGAGCCAGTTGAACATGTCGTGTACAGTGGCACCGGCGAAAGCTCGACGAAATTCAGCGCGCTGGCCGCTGTGAGCCACGCTGACCAAAGTGTTTGTCATGGACGTTCCGATGTTGGCCCCCATCACAATCGGAATAGCCGTTCGCACGTTCAGAACTGAAACAACGAACACATGCACCCATTGCCAAATGAGCTTTGTTCTAGAGTACGGTAGGCAGTTAGACCCGACGGTCCTACTACGAACGATTAGTAGGAATTTGGGCTTCTACCGTCTAGCACTTCGCACGTCAAACCAATATTACCAACATAAGCCAATAAAACAGTGGACTCTCCATAGGTTTCTGGACGAGACAAGAGTTGAGCGGAGAGTCCACTACTAGTGTCAGAGGCACGGCACGACACGCCAGTAAAATCTGTCCACCTAGCCAGGGTACACTTTTTAGCGCACTGTAGAAGTGTATGCAGGCTGAATTTAGAGCTTTTTTTACGTTTGAGTGCGACTAGAAGAGGTTTACCTCAGAAACTCACCCTCCAGTAGCTGAAACCTTAGAATGGATAAAATTGCAGACTAGGTCTGTACCTACCTTGCAACCTATCAAACCGCACTTAGAGAGGACGCGTACGAACTTTTCTCAGTTTTGGCAGCCGTGCGGCCAGTGCTCTGTGACACTTTGGGTGGTGGCTAAAGACATGCGTTCGTGCGTACTCTCTGATGCGACCATGCCGACGACGATCGAAGTCGAGCTCGACGAACTCTGCAGCAGCACCGTGGCCAGCACGCCGATCATCAGCCCGCAGATGGGGTTCTTCAGCAGCTGACTGTCTTGGAACACCTCCCCTGAAACACACCCCATAAACACACTGCACTGCCAACGATAAACAACCGTCAGCAAAACTGGGACACTCCTATACTGTAAAGCATTAGGTATATTACTGGCATTTAGCCGTCTCAGGGGTCGTAAAGCTGTCTGAAGTGATAGATACTCCTATACTACATAGTATCTGCATGATTACTAGTAAACAACCTTATGCACAATCTCATCCATATCCTCTAGCGTACCCAGGAGGAGTGCATAGTGGGTGGGGACAGTCAGACTTAAGCAAAGGCGGTTAACCCCTCTCAGGCTCTCACCTATTCTCGCTTAGGCCGCCGTTGCTACCCCTCAGGAATTTCTTGGAAGAATTCTGTGTGAAAATTATGATAAAAGTAAGCATAAAATTAGGTCAGACTAGCTAATGTTAACCGAAAAATAGCCAAAAAACTTGATTTTAGCCAAAACCTCCGATTTTAAGTTTTTTGGTACAATATTTAACCAAAAATAGTTTTTGGCTCAGCCGCCGCTACCCCCCTCAGCCCTCTTACGATTTGAAAATTACCAGCCCTCAGCCGAAATGCTAGTCCATGGATGGGGACAGTGAACACCCTTTCTCCAGATCAGGTAGGAAGAAATTATCGATCAATAAACGGAAAACCCCTGGATTATGCTAAACCTGTTAACTGTACCTTCACAATTAATGAGTTTCACATGCGTTTTTCAAAGCTAAATTGTAAAAATTCTCGCGATGGTTGTGCAGTCACCTAACCAAGCCACCAGAAAATTTTCTAGCCCAGCTAGTCTAAAATTCTGGGTACGCCGAGGAGCATATCAATAAAGTGTGTCTATCAGATGTAGTAGTTACCTTATGTTTGTGTACATGACGATGTGGTGTCCCCATCAAATAAAAACCGCAGAGAGAGATAGATAGATAGATACTGTAAACGTTTACATTATGATTAAGCCCTACGTACACAAAGCGCGCACAAAAGCTGTCGGCAGGTGGGCGCGTCGGGTTTGGTTCAGTTCGGCCAGATCGCTGCTCTGCCTAGCATTCGGCCATCGATCGCAAAAAGCTGATTACATTTTTGCGCTGCTGCAGCCTCTGACAAGCCATTAGAGAGACGCCAAAACATAGATACGCAGGGCCTCCCGCAAGAAGGTCGCCGTAAAAAAACGGCCGAGCCAAATTACATCTGACGTGAAGGCGCGTAGAGCTGGGCAATAGCGACTGACAGAAGAGGCGCAGCTGGCGCGCGGCTAAAGTCGTTTGAAATTGGCTTAGCGGCGCCAAACCGAAGTCCCGACAGTGAGAATTGCTCCTCACCTGCGGCTCGACCGCCCAGCAATCGAAAGGCGTCGCTGAGCAGACCCAACGAGCAGATGAACAGATACAGCAGAGCCCCCAGCACGACCGCTTTCAGGACGTAATGCACCACCACCAGCTGAAAGCGCTCTCTGGAGTCCATTTCTGGAAAACAGCCGATTCACAACTCAACAGTCAAAAGAGTCTGACACCTTTCCACGGTTTTCCGTCATCTTTTGGTTCGAACTCAGGAAGCGCCCAAGGATCCAAAGGTAGAGGATCAATAGGTTGGCTTGGATTGGGCGGCGTGCCAGGCAACGAGTCGCCAACAGCGCAGTCCTTGTAATAGACGAGCTCATTGGTAGCGGCGTTAGGCGAGCCGATAAACATGAACACCGAATCATTCTTGCCTTCTTTCTTCTCCTCCTCCCTGTCTGACAGAAGCGACGAAGCCAAAAGCTAAAAGGAGTTTGCGGTAAAAACACAAGCCTAAAACCGAGCAGTAGCCTAAAACCTAGTCGGAGACACAGAAACCCTATCGTTGACTGACCCCGTTGTTGGCGATGAAACCGTTGGAGAGGAGACTGCGTTGTTCGCTGGTCACAGCCTGAACCATGATTGACGAATAGGCAGTAGAAAATAGCCACAGCAAAGTGAGAAGCTCTGGATTAGCTGAGCGCGGCAGCCGCGGGTGGCAGCAGCGCAGGCGGCGGTTTTAGACTGACGGCGCTGGGGCCGTTGTCGATACGGCGCCCCACGCACCAATGACCGCTCGATTCGCTGACGCAGCTACTCGTCACTCTGCTGCCTTTCTTCACGTGCGTACACTCATCGGCCAGATCTCGTGGTGCGCCGCCCGACGGAATTCGGCCGAGCTCCCAACAGTACTGAGATAGGGATGACGCTGGGCATTAGCCAAAGCAAAGCGTTGTTTACGTTTCGCAACAAACAGCGGTGCGGTATTTTTAGCAATACTGACTGACTGGTTTATTCACAGGGGCCAGTCCTTAACGCAAGATCAGAGGCCGATTGGGGTTCTCCAGTGGATGTGCGTTCTGGTCTGTTAAAGTGGTGGTAGTTTTTGCTCAATCGTTCGTTGCCGATTGTTGACACAGGTTGGAAAACGAGAGCGCACGAGCCCTTGCCTCGAGCGCACACTAAATCTCTGTCACCGAAGGCAGACGCTGGGTCACCTTGAAATGATAAGAGTCATAAATAACTCAAACTAAAACTAAAACTCATACTCAGATGTGACAATAGGGCGTAGAGCGTGGGACGTGGGTGTATGTACACAGCTGGGTGGAGTACGTACAGTACGTACAATGGGCAGATGAACAGTTTAGTGAATAGCTTCAGCAATTACGTCAAAGAATGAAATTGTCCTAAAAGCTGAACGTGTTTATCGGAATTTATGATAAATAACAGCTTGTTTTCTTTGAAATTCAACAATAACTAGGAAAGGAATAATAGGATAGCCCTCGTAAAACCTTTCCAGTATGAAGTAAACAGCCCTACGTAGAGAATAAATAAACGATGTACCATCACTTTTTCGAACTCCATTTGAACGTTTCGTTCTCTGTCAGTTCTTTATCGATTTGGCTCAAATTTTTAGCAAAAAAATAAATAAGAAGACTGGCTACAAACTACATAAGTTTGGTGCGAAAATTCCAACTGCTGGTGTTCTAACCTGAAAACTAAAAATCAGGGTGGTCTGCGAAAATTCAAATTTTTTCGGTAATTCAATGAGCACGGCTTTGAAACTTGCAGTAATGATTGGTATTGCCATTGGGCCTAACAGACTGAACAGCCAACCCTGTAGCTCAAAGGGCACTAAAATTGCTCATGCGACAATGAAATGAACGAGTGATCGCTGCTGCTGTGTGTTATACGTATCTTTGCGAAGTCAGTTGAACCGATTTGAAGGAGATTTTTATTGGGCAAAAGGAAGCATCAAAGGCAAACGGAGTCAGTCAGTATCAGGTGAGTGGTAGGTCGGAGTCGGCGGAGGGTCTGGGTCTGGGTCGTGTGACAGTGTCGAGTGCGTCGGTCAGTATCAACAGGGCGGTGGCGGGCTCTTGTTCCAGTGTCTTGCTCCAGGCTTTGCTCTCTCTCACTTGCGTCCACTGGTTAACGATGAGGTCGGCTGCTCTCTGCTTCATACTTTGCACGCAGAGCGGTCGCAGAATCAGCAGAGCTTCGATTACGTTCTGCGCTTGCAACAGCGCCGTCAGTCGGTACTGGCACAGACTGCTCAGGGCCTCTACCAAGTATTTGTCGGCCAGTCTCAAGAGTTGCGTGTAGAATTGGATGCATTTTATAGCGTCGATCTGCTGCTCGTCTATCTGTCCCTTGTACATAAACTCTATGAGAGCTGCGAATGCGTCCTGACTAACGTTGGCCTCTATCTCCAGAAAATTGTCTCTCTGCGACGCCACCAGAAACATATGTCGGAATACGGTAGAATGGGCGGCCAGCACACAGCGATGCACCGAGTAGCAGTTGGTCTCGCCGTCCAGGTCGGTGGCGCGTAACTCGAAGTCGGTCAGTTCCCGCTTTATCAGTAGCTCGTTGAGGGCGGCCAGCCATCTGGACGGTTCCGGCGCCTGCACCTTGGCCAGCAGAGAGGGCTGCGGGTTGACCACGGTGAGCGTGCAGCGCACACTGAGACTGCCGTCCGGCTGCAGGTGCTGTCTGATCTCGGTCTGCTCGCAAAAGCGCCGGTACCCCCAGTTGGTCTTGGTGCCTTCCAGTTCTGCAGTGGCCACCAACGGATGCGACGCGGTGCGATAAAAGAGTTCGTTGTGGCCGGCGTCCAGTACAGAAAAGCGCATGCTACAGTAACGAATCAGTGACGAGCTCTCCCCACAATCATCTGTCTCTCTCTCCTCCGCTATATTCACTTGTCTTATATGCACAAATATCGATGTCCAACCTAAACGCAACCGTAAGTGAGAGAGGTGAGAGGGCTAGAGCTACCTTGAAATATGATTCTGCTGCCGGCAGGATAAAGTTTGATGTAGAACTGACAAAGAGGGTCTTGTTTAGGCAAACCGAATTCTTCACTGCGCAGACTCTGTCCCACCGGATACGTGTCGATGATGGTGTCGAAGTGGCGCACATACATGGTGTGTGACAACTGGTAATTGCTCGGGGACAACAACGATCCGCTCTGCACTGCACTGCTCATCACTCCGCCTACACAAACAATGACTCTTCCTCTTCAATTCTCTGCTTTTCTCTTTTCTTTCTATTGTACTTTGCATTCAAATCAAAATCATAAGTAACGTACAATATGTACATGTAGTTGTGTGCGGTGCGGCGTTCGCAACAAACGCAAATACACTGTAAACGTACTACTGTGTATGCAACCAGAATTATGCGACCACCCACTGCAGGATATAGTCACTCCACGATAAGATACGAACCAGGAAAAATGGGTTGGGGTAAACAAAATCGGAAAATTTTGAGGTGGGCCTCCGTTTTTCGATCGCGGTTCAGAGAAAGAAATGTCTGTTTTAGGCGCATGACTGGTTGTTGAACCCAAGCTGGGATAAACTCATGCATACATGAAACAGGTATTGAAGTCATATTTGTAGAATATCAATCAAAACGGTTAGAAAAAATGGATTGTTTTACTAAAAACGCATATCTACATTCACCGATTTATTTTAATTTTTTTCATAGAAAATAAATAATCATGTAAATTTTATGTGAAAGAAGGAAAACTTGTTTTCAAAGAGAAAAATATTGAAGAGTTTTCTGAAAAATTGGGAAAAGATGACATCTGAAATAGAAATGATGAATTATACTACATTTTATACTACAAAATCTAAAATTATACTACATTTTTATACTACATACTACAGCCGATTTTTCGATACTTTTCGAAGGTCAATTATACTACAGGTAGTATTATTATATGTACTACACCTGGCAACACTGGAAACAGGTCCGCGTCCGTGGTGCATTGGGTAGCATCTTGCCTACCATGCTCACGGCGTGTGACACAAAGTGGTTCGAGCAGCCCGCCTCGGTCCAAGTGATTTACCTCGCATGTGGCCCTGTTGGCTTACTGCTGGTTTGTACATGTGCGCTGTATAAAGTTATACCGACGTTAAAGCGGACACTATAAGAAAATCTACCACCGGTAACTTTTCGTTGATTAACGCAAAAACAGCTAAACCTACATCGATCAACCTTTTCGAATTTTCTATATCAGTTTTTCAGGTCAACAATGTTTTTTTCGATTATGACAAGTCCAAATTAGTACTGCCTATTGGGGGACAAAAACCCCAATAGCTGGAAAACACCCCAATACACCCAGTACCCAACAACAGTTCGCACTCTACTGAATTCAAATAGTGTTTATTCAAATCAGCTTTACAAGTGCAGCACATACACACACCAATCAAGAATGAAAACTACTATTTAGATGTACATCTCGTGTTTATGGACAGTCCTTCTTGGGGACAAACTGTTGCAGCCAGAGCCAGGTGGTGGTGTCGCTTCTGTTGCTGTTGAAACTGGTGTAGGACGGTAGCACAGGGTCGCGTTCACTTCTTTCGCTGCATTTGGATGAGGAAGTCGACCGATCGCTCATTACTTCTGCTGCTTCGTTGGCTTCTTCCACACTTGGTGAACGTGCCAATGCTTCGAGATCGGCTTCAGGATACCGCATCCAGACCACTTTGGGCGGCGGTCCGATGATCACACGACAGCTAGATTCTTCCAACCAACTCATCAACACAACACACGTTGCCCTCAAAACTTACAGTCTAAAATGCGTTGATTGCGCAAGCTGGTGTTGTGTTTGAGAGGCCCTGCGTTGCGTGACGTCGACTAATCACTGATGTGTCCACTGGAGATCTTGACTGACGCAGAGTTTTATGGCGTATTTATGTTGTGTTTCGCGCTGACATTATTGTCTGTGTTGTCATTGTCCATGGCCATTCACTTCTTCCTCAAGGTGCAACGAGCCAGATACAAGAAACGAATTATCCAACAGGCAGAAGCCGAAGAGCCGGCTGAATCGTTGAGCAGCAGCTCGACAGTTTGCACTGATCGCACTCAGTCAGTGTTGCAGGAAGAATCTTCAGTTGAAGCAACCGTGCCTCGGTCGTCAGTACTGGAGGTCACTCAGCCTACCTCATATTCTTCTACTGGGACGCACTGAAAAACAAACAGCTACTACAGATAATCTTCTGCTCTATTATTGCTGTGTAATATTGATTGAGTTTTGGCTTTAGAAATCTTACGTATCTTCGCGGTTAAACTCTCACTTTACTTGTCTGTTTCGACCGATGCTGTTCCGCATCCGCAGTGCGAAAAATTGCGACTCTGGCGTGGGATTACAAGAACCACTCCGGAATAATCAACGTAAAATACCTAACATACATACTGCACTGAGCTACATAGGGAGAAAAGGTACAGTCAGAGGTGTATAGAAGTGTTTATTCGGTCAGAGTCAATAGAGAGAAAGTGAGATCAGTATCAGTAGCAAGACTGCGGAGATGAGCGGTCGTTCTCTGAGAGCTGTGTTGACGTCGTCCACACTGACAGTCTTGCGTTTGTGTTGTAGTCAGATGACGGTCGACCGTCGCACCACTGGCTCCAGGAAGCTGCGCAGAGAGCGTCTCACCTCATCGTACGACTGGGTGTTCATGCGTACAACCTGCACTTTCTCTGCCATGGGTCGAATGGCGCCTTGCTGATGGGGTCATTCTCCTGCGCGTCGGACGGGCTGTTCTAGTAGACTTCGCCTTTGCTTCTCACTTAAGCCCGGTTCACACTGCCGTGAACATACATGGGCCGGAAAAATCCGGAGGGGGGGGGGTAGGGGGGTTGAGACCTCGGGGGGGGGGGGGTCCCCCCGAAAAAAGGCAAAAAAAAACGCCTATTTTGCCTTAAATAAGCGAAAATTTCCTCCCTCCGGGAGGGGGGTGGGTGGGCGATGGGGGTATGGCCGGCCGAGGGGGGGTATGGCCGACCGAGGGGGAGGGGTAATACCCCCCTTACCCCCCCGGCCCATGTATGGCCGTGAACTAAGAACTATGAACTAAGAGAGGGGCGTTCACACTGTGAACTAAGAACTAAGCTGGAGGCCGCACGTTTTGCAGTTGTAGTAGCTTAAATAAAGGCATGTTTTCAAAATTTGTTGACCAAATCAATGCTTTAGTCTTCCGAACAGTGAACAGATTGAATTACGAGTTTGCGATGCTGTGGCCCAAAAAATAAGCAGTTTTGTTATGTTTTGAAACGAAGCGTCCTCATTCGACAATTTTAGTGACGTATAGGCCCAGCTATTCAAGGAAATCACTTGAGACCGGCTGAGCAGATGTCAGCCATCCGAGTTTAAGTAATTTTAAACAGTGTTCATAAGAGCACAATAGGCGTATTGTACCTGCAAGCCAAAAATTGGCTCACGTGCATCTCACAATGTCTTCTATTTCCTCCAAGTCAATAGTATCAACGTTTTTGCAGACATACGACACAGAAAACATGTTTATGCCCTTTTCCAAGAGTCGCTGCCGGGTGTTTTGCTTGTTTAACGTAGAAAATGAAAGCAGACGCAGTGACACTTTTTGCATATACTTTCTTCTTGTTGTGTAACAAACTACTTGTATTGTGTTGTCAATAAGCTCTGTTGTGTTCCTTGGCTACATAGCGACATTCACTGCGTAAACCGCTAACAAGGATTAGAAGTCCAAAGTCAAGGAACCGATTCGTCAGTCATGGACAGCAAACTACCGCCGTACGAGAATCTGAAAGGTGACGGATCCAACTGGGCAATGTGGCGGACTTTCACGAAAGACTTTTTCCTCGCTACGAAGTTGTGGCCGATCGTCTCTGGAGAAAAACTTCGCCCTGCTGCCGTCGGAGAGGATCAACAGACATGGGACGTTGATGCTGCCAAAGTCCGAAACGTGCTGAACTGCAAAATTGACTCTTCACTGTTTCACGTCTGGCACAGCGTCACAATCGGAGAAAATCCTCGTCTGATGTGGACCGCCTTGACTACGTACTTTGACCGTCCAACTGTTGCGAACAAGATGGAGCTACTCACTCAATTCGTGAATTTGAAACAGGGACAAGGTCAGTCGATCGATGACTGGTTCAGTTCTGTTGCTGAACTTGTTGGACGCTTAGCAGACTGCGATCACCGAATCGATGACACGCTACGCTTGGCAATCACCATGAACGGACTGTTGCCGGAGTTTGCCATGACCGCGCAGATATATCGAGCCAAGGAGGATCTGTCAGTTGCCATGCTACACGAGGCGCTGCGTTCAGCTGAAGTTAAACTGCAACACGGGGAGACTGAGACTGTCATGTTGACGCGCCGCCTTGGTCAGTCTTCTGCTCGTAGCAATACCAGTCGTTTTCCCTGTTTCAACTGCAACGAAGTGGGACATTACTGGAATGAGTGTCCAAAGCCAAAAGACAAATCAAAAGCCCCCTCGAAGATGTTTGCAAAGAAAAAGAAGTCAAGGTTAAAAGAGTCCGCTAAAGCAGCCAAAGCCGCCGACAGTTCATCCAATGATGAAGGAGAAGGAGGTCATTTTCTGTATGCTGCCGACCGCGTCCTTGCCACTACCGACATGAAACAGAAGTTTGTGCTTGACTCTGGAGCAACGAAACATGTTGTGCGTGACAGAGAGCTATTCAGTGAGTACGTTGAATTTCTGAAACCGCATCCTGTAACACTCGCTGATAGCAAAACGCAGACCGCAGCAATCGGAATGGGCAGTGTAGGTGTGATTATGGTATGCAATGACAAACGCACCCGTGTCACTCTACATAACACACTACACATACCCACTGCAACGACAAATCTGATCTCCATCCGCAAGGGTCAGAAGAATGGATTTGGATTTAGTCAACCGCATTTCGACAACAAGTGTCTGATTTATGCAATGAATGGAAAGCTGTGTGGAGTCGCCGTTGACCACGGGACTGGAGACTACCAGCTAGAAGGACATGCTGTCAAGCCGAAAACTCAGAAGATTTTGAAGTTGGCCGACCGATTTTGTGCCGCCATTGTTCCTGAGAACAAGTATGAATTGTGGCATCGTCGTTTAGGTCACGTTGGAGAAGACCGTCTGAAGAAGTTAGTGAACAAGAAAATGGTCAGAGGACTGGATTTTTCAGTACCAGCAGCCGCTCAACTACCGACCTGTGAGGGATGCATTTTTGCAAAAGCGAAGCGTGGACCGCATCCTCGCATTGGTGACGTAACTGCCAGAAAGCCATTTGAACTGGTTCTGTCAGATGTTGGTGTGGTGCAAGTGAAATCCTACTCTGGCTCGAAGTACTATGTCACGTTCACTGACGACTACTCTCGTTTCTCCTGGATATATACCTTGAGGCACAAGTTGCTAGAGAAGCAAAGACCAAATATACGCTGCGACCTAGAGCTGCTTTGAGGAAGCCAAAACGTCTTGATGATGGCTGTGAAACCATGAGCGATACATATCTGGTTAAATTCATTGATGCTCTACACTTTTCGTCAACCGACAAAATTACTCACATTTCACTGTATCAGGGGGAGGAATGAAAGCAGATGCAGTGACAATTTTACATATACTTTCTTCTTGTTGTGTAACAAACTACTTGTATTGCCTTGTCATTAAACTCTGTTGTGTTCCTTGGCTACATAGCGACATTCACTGCGTAAACCGCTAACAGAAAACAGAGGCTTTCTGCTCTGTTGCATTCAATTCTTGCATTGAAATTTGGTCTGAGAGAGCCTAGAAATCTTTCGAAGCCTTCGGTAATAAGGCCAGACCAGCATTAGTGATTAAAAATAGTTTCCATGGCCTAAAACACACGCGCGCGGTCCCAAAATCCTTAGTTCATGAACTAAAAGTTGAGCTTAGTTCAACTCGCCTTAGTTCTTAGTTCACGGTTAGTTCTTAGTTCACAAGTGTGAACGCATCTGAACTAAGAACTAAGGCCGTTAGTTCCTAGTTCACGGCAGTGTGAACCGGGCCTTAATCGGTGTTTTTTTTTACGTATTATCCGGTTAAAATACCGGATAGTCCGGTATTTTTCAGATCCGAAGCACTATCCGGTATTTTTTGCGGATGCATCTCTATTCTCACTTATCTGGCATCGCTAACACAAACAAAATCCAAACAAACGCTACATTCTGTTCCTATTATTGTTTTGTGTTTCAAACAAAACCCAGAGTCAGACATTTTATGTACCTACGTACTGTACGTACGCACGTTGACGCGTGCGTACAGCACGTAGAAAATGTTCGAAAGTTTTCAATGCAAAAATCAGAATACGGCACTCCTCCTCGCAACACGGTCGTTTATTATAATAAAGTCACACACACAAAAGGTACGGAATCCAGGATATTGCCAAACGAACTCTATACATGACCAGTGTCAAAAACTAAAACCGTCTGGAAAACTGCAGACCTAGCCTTTTGAGAGGGAGGTCGTTGGAAAACGATTGCGCAGACAAAACGCACAGTACTAGATGTGCCCAGGTCACAACAGCACACAGCTGCGCTATCGACACAGCATCTTTGGTTGGCAGAAACACACCGGGCCAGGCGACCGTTGCATAAAATAATAACTCAAGCGCAATTGGAGAACAGAACAAATGAAACATCTTCTTAAATTAATTCAGACACATTACACACAGACAGTGCGCGCGTCAACCGGGTCAGGCACTCTCAGACGCCATTGCAGTACCTGACGTTTCTGTTGCTCAGCTCCATCTCATCCAGAACGTTCAGTCTTCGTGTCTCCACTTCAAACGTGGCCACGAAGCCTTTCTTTGTCCCCGACGCCAACGACCGTTTCCTTCTGTTGAGGATATCGCAGAATGGCGGCTGCAAAGCCAAACGTAAAGTATGTAAAGTGACGGTCAACACTTAACACGCTTACAATCATTTGTGTGCAGGACGAAATACCCTCCATATCACAGAGAGAAATACGACACTTATAACGAATGGAACTCTTGCCAGGAAACATGAAGACTTGCGCTTCTTTGGCAACGAATCCCTTGTAATGGTAATGCGGCGTTTCCAGCAAAACAGGATCAGTAGCACATCTAAACATTACTTTGGAATGATAAGTAATTTCCACAACTCTGGCTCACTCACCCGTGTTCGTCAAGCAACTCAACAGATATGTCGTCTGATTCGGCGATGCAATTGTGCACCAAATACCGGAAATTGGGGGCTAAAACCTTGTATGAAGACCATAGGCAAAACTGAAAGCACTAACCGCTGTCGCACGTCCATTTATGGTAGATGGTTTTTCCGACAACACCGTCTAGTGTGACGCAACTGTTGGGGCCAAAGTTGTGCAACGTATACTCGCAGTTGGCCTTGGCGGGGTTCTTCAGGTTTATGTTGCCGGCAACTGACTGCTTGATCTCGGTCTTGTAGAAACACGACTGTCGCGTCACTTCGTCGGCTCTGGTCACTACGTCCGGGTGGAACTGGATACGAACTGTGACGTTGTAAGCGTAACCGTCGTTATTCTGCAACCTGCTTTTATACCGACAATCATAATTAGGTTGAAGCTTATGTTCACACTTGGGGAACAAAAACAAGTTTATCAATAAAGTCTCTTTTCCCCGATGAGGTGAAAGGAACGAGAATTGTAGTGAGAGACTGGCTAGCTTTCTCAAATACTGAGTTTAAAGTGTTAGTCTGGCATCGGCGTGTAGCTTAGTGTTAGAGCACTGGACCGGCAATCCAAAGGAGCTGGGTTCGATTCCCAGCTACGCCCTAACTTCTTCAAGTTTCATTCAATTTACCTCCGATACAGTTTTGGTCATGCCGCAATCGCCTTCTGCAAAGATGACGCTGGTCTCCAAGTCTCCCTGTCCGCGAATGATGCAGCTGGATTTGTCGGCGTAGTCGTTGGCGTAAATATAGCCTGTGAACGGCTTCTTCGTGCGCACGGTCAGCTTCATGGCGTTGTTGGTGCACTGCGCTTCTATGGCTTTGCGGATGACCGGCTCTCAAATGCCACAACTGTTAACTTTAACAGACATTTCTCTCTTTCTGATTTACTGGCGTCTTTTCCGTCAATGTCCATCCCAGGACAGCCGAAATTTACGTAGTCCAGGAAGAAGTCCTCAAATCTGTCGATGTTGCCCTCGTGGAAAACGCGATTCAGATGGTTGTCTGTGATTCTCTTCAGACCTTCAGGATCAACCTACACAACAATTCGGTGTCACATATTCGGCGATTTTTCGAAATAGATGGTACCGGTAATATAATATGATACTGGTTCAACATATAAAGCCACAAGAACTTTGATACATCCGGTGATAACGCAAGTAATCACTTCGATCGCTTTATCACCAGCGGCCTCAATCGAAGCGATACAATATTTACAGTGTTGGCCAAACACCGTCCGGCCATTTTAGAGTTTCCGAAAAAAAACAAGTGTGCCAGAAAATTGATTATTTCAGGGATTAAAGTTGTTTGTCTATTGTACATTGCTTGATGATTCAAAATTTTGTAAATTTCCGCTAAAAGGTTGTAGCGATATTCTAGTTTAAATTTGATGACTACTAATTTGGATCTTTTAAAAATCATGACTATGGAAGGATAGCAGCAGGATAGTATTAAGCTAGAATAAACTAGAGACACGGATTAAATAATCGTGCCAAAAATCTTTTCATTGATGTAATCACAGCCAATTGAATTATTTCGAAAAACTCGAAAAGAGGTCAGTGCGTTCACAAATGCTTGACGGTCAAAAATGCTGTAGCAAGAACAAAATAAACGTACGAATCGAGGGGGGCTGACTGCCACGGCCACTACGACGATGTCTTTGAGTCTGGTCAACCTTCGAGCCACAGCTGCAGGGTTGGTGGCCGAATGGCCGTCGCTCAGCACAATGGCCATTCTCTGTACACCTTCTCTAGTTCCTGCAATCGGTATTGGTAGGCGAACAGTGAGCAAAACTGTCTTTCTTTCTACCATGAGACGGGTCGAACACGTCGAACGCCTTTCTGAGGGCATCGGCAGTTTGCGTAGTGCCTTTCAGTGGCTCTATGGAATCGATGAATTCGTGGATCTTGTCCACTTGATTGAATTTGTCGAAGTCAAAGTTCAGATAGACTTGAGACGAAAACGTAACCATTGCCACCCTAAAAGGAGAGTGTTTAGTATAGGCGCGAACGGATTTAACGCACGAAAATCGCTGTGCAAAACAAATTAACGCATTTGTCTATAAAAAACGTTTAACCAATTTTAAATCTGACGCGTGCACTTCCAAATGCGGTGATTTTAACGTCGAGCAGTTAATTCATACGTATGTACAATATGTACGTACAGTATGTAAAAACATAAGTCAGTTGGATGAGTTGTGCACAGTAGATAAAAAAAGTAAGTACTTGACAGCTTTTGGATGAACATTGACGTGGTTGAGCACGCGGTGCATAAAAGAAAGTTGTTCTCGGAATGACTTTCCTTCTTCAAGCGAGTTTGAGCCGTCAACCACGAACATCAAGTCCAGCGGCTGATCAGAGCCAGGAATGCACACTGCAGACAAAACTTTGTTCTACTGATTTGCGGTCATCGCCGTCTACCTGGCACATCCTCGCAAACTTCAGTGCCTTTCCATTCCAGGAACAGGTCTTTGAGCTTTTGGAAATTCTTCTTCGAAACAATTTTGTCCGGATCGCCTAATAATGAGGTAGCATTAGGTACTACTGGCTGTATAGAAACGCGTACCGGTGATATTAATGAGAGCTTCCATCGCCACATAGTCACCGGTGCCGTAAGCCCAAATGTTTAGGTTTTGGTTGTTCAGTCTGATCATCTCTGCGTACTTCTTGTCATCAGGGTAGTCGTGCGTGCGACCGTCCGAGATCAGAAATACGATCTTGGGCACCTCCGAGCCTCTCATCCCCTGCAAGCGAACCAAAATAAACTCGCACAACAGTTCTACAGTGTACACACGTAAGCAGGCGTTAATTCCCGTTGTATGTATTTGAGGGCTTTTCCAGTCTTCGTGATGCCTGAGATAGAGCGAAGACCATTGAGCACCCGTAGAATGTGACTACGTCGAGTGTAGGTGTTGAAATGAAAGTAAGTCTGGGCATGACCACTGCAATTTCGTACGTAACCACTGTTCGCCCGATTCACCGGAACTTTGCCTACCTGTACTGCACCAAGCCGACTCTAGTAGCTTTCTCGCTTATGGCTACGGCGTGTACCAGTTCCCTGATAACTTCGACCGAATCATTGAACCTGTTCCTGAGCGAGCCCGAACTATCGAGAACAATCAAAAGATCAAGTGGTTTGCCGAAAATCTCGCATTTGGCTAAAACAAGTTAAGAAAAGAAACAAGTTAAGGTAGCAGGAAGAGTATTCGGAAGATCTTACGTTCGAATCTTTCGGGAGGTACATTGTAGACAACTTCTGGGTCCGCCAGGCCGTTGTCCATTTGAGTTAAGCCGTGACTGCCCGCCACGACAGCGAGTAAAGTGAGTAGCAATTGCATTGGCTGCTTCAATCTGAAACCAACAAACAGACAGACAGCTACAGTAGCCGCAGACCTGAAGAGTTGGATGACGCGCGTGGTTCTGACATCACAAGGTCAGTGCACCAGTTTTTGCGGCAGAGCCCACAAAAAGCAGCTCTGGCATAAAAGTGCAGGTGGAACAATTAGCAAGTCAATTTCAACTGTGTCGTCACAGGCAAACTCGCCGATAAAGAGCGCTGAATCTATCGACAACTGTTCGATCATAAAACGGGCGCGTGTAGCCCGCCAAAGCGGGTACCAAACAAAACGAATTTCAGTGTGCCAGCCAAACCCGTTTTCTTCGATCCGACTTGACAATTTTCACCGCGATTGGCGCCGCTGCGCCCCGCGGCACCGATCTGGGCTGGCTGCCTGCAACCAGCACGACGACACACAACTTGCGTCAATTTGCCTACACAGCCAACGCCCGGCGCTCATTGGCCCAGCTTCAATCTTGCTGCACGTCTATTGGCCCCAAGCGTTCGCTCGTACGCACGCGTAGGCTGAGATTGTACGGCTAGCGCCGCCGGGGTGAATAAATCGCGGAGGATGGGCTCAAATCATAAATCATGGCTAAGAATCACATGGCAATAAGAAATCTCAGAAGCGCAGCAAAGGTCAAACAAACTCTAGTGCTGAAGGTTATGATACGCAGGCGGTCGACAGTAACCATTAGAGAGCATCGTAAATTAAAAATAATCAATTAAACGGCTGCAGTGACCTCTGCCCTGATTGAGAAAGACTTTCGGCCGAATTGGATGGTTTGGTTGGCACGAGGCCGTACTGGGGCGTGCTATAAGAAAGTACGAAAAGAACAAAAAATATCAGAAACTTTTCTTCCAATTGCTACAGTTCTGCCAAAACTGCATGCAGATAGAGCAAACTTATTCCAGAAGCCAATGTACAGAGTTTTACAAAAATCAGCGCACGAAAAGAACAGAGGAGAAAGCGACGAATTTTTAGGAGTTAAGACGCGAAGAAAAGTGACGCAGTTTAGTGAACAAGTGTTTATGATGGAATGGAAGTGGTGGCGGTGAATGTTATTATCGTAGGTAGGCCAATGTCATGCGCTGCATGTAGCCCGCAGCTATGCGACGAAAGCGTCCAAACGGGTTCCACCGACTCACCATACGCCGTGCCGCAATGCCATGCGCACACGAAAAAGGCGGCGCTCTATAAAAAAGCTGCTCGGTTATCACTTGAAAAAGACAATGACCAGAATTTTACGGCACCCACTGTCAGCACGCATTTAATCCAAACAACACTTTTCAGATGGATGAGAATTTCGCTCAAAAAATGACAATTAACCGCCGTTTCTGTTTTACGAACAACCGGCCAACATAGTGACACATTTTAGTGACATACGGTATGCGCAAAAAAGAGGTGCAAACACGAGACCGAATCAAATCGTATTTTTAAAATACTTTCTGACTCCTTGATGGCACGAGAAAACAAGTTCCATTACTGTTTATTTTCACATCAGTTACCGCAAAAACAATTACTGGATTTGTTTTGCGGTCTAAAGCGGACATCTACCGCGCGACAGACATGTACAGACAGACCGACAGTAGACTCGACAAACTACGTGATACCGTCTAAGTAAACTGTTGTCAACAGCAATTACTCAGAAGTCTCGCGGCCGCTCACGCACATTCCAGTGAAAGTAACTACTACTACTAAAAGAAACACTGGTTTGGTCGAGAAAAACATGTCCTACCAATTCGATAAACGGCAAGAAAAATCAATACTCATTAGTAACTCCAATGTTCTCATGTTTTAAACAAAATTGTGCGATGCGAATACTCTTGCGGCATTTTACAGGTCCGTCCGACTTTCAATAGGAAATTAGACAGACCTTCTCATGTGTACGTTAAAATAGTTGTTTAAAAATAAACCACATGGCCACCGCTGGTCTGCGCAGTCCCATGTACACAACTTCTGCTTCTGCATGTTACGTATCTACATACTACCTTTTCACAATACGCCTATCATTTTCTTACCCAACCAAGATTCCTTACAACAACTTCAATTTATGCATTTCAAAAGTGTGTCCAGAATAACTTTTCTAACCGTGTCGATTTGCTCTGCGTAATAAATAATCTACTACGTCACAAACAAGTCTAGAGGCGGGGAGGGAAGCACATCGTAGTCGCTTTATTTGATCTTTCGGAAAAGCTTGCAAAATAACTCTTGCTGCACAGATCAGAACATCTTTTTGGACAGAGATCTCTGGCAATTCCGAGTCATACGTAAATCTCATTTCAGAGATCACAACAATCAGCTGACGTTACGCTTAACCATTGAACGAACACCTTTCGTATCGATAAGTACTGCAATTTTAATAATTTGGTACAAATATGATAGTAAGCACAAATTTCCGTCGTACACATGTAATATTCTAAACTGATTGGAATAATTGGATGAATTCTAAACAGTGCTGATGCGTAGGCCTCACAAAAACAGTTCATGATATTATTAAGATTATCGTTGAGATTGCGTACCTACAGAATACCGAAATTCAGCACAATGGCAAGAGTAACGTACTACTTGCGTAATCGACCATCAAATAATACGTACTGTACCTGTGAAAGGTATGAGACGAGTAATACAGATCAGATCGTCATAATAGTAAACTGTAATAGACGATAAATCAGCTTTCACCTTCGAGCTGTAAAATTGAATCGCTAACGTTTTCAGACGCTCGCCATCTCTACAACACGTGTTACTTGACACCGTGGTACGTCGCAAACAAAAGCCCCCCAGACCAGACCATACATGGGCCGGAAAAATCCGGAGGGGTATGGAGACCTAGGGGGGGGGGCGCCAGAAAAAAAGTAAAAGAACGCCTATTTTGCCTTAAATAAGCGAAAATTTTCTTCCTCCGGGGGAGTGGGGTCGGGGAGGGGGTATGGCCGACCGAGGGGGTGGTGTTGGCCAGCAAGGGGAAGGGGTAAACCCCCCTCACCCCCGCGGCCCATGTATGGACCAGACACGTGACCAACTTTGACTAACAGAAAAAACGCACTTCCAGATCCTTCTTGTAGAGTCGGAGAGCGAAATCAAATCGGTCCATTTGTCTGATGCCTTGATAAAGTATCTGCTCATCATCCTGCAAACAGAACACTACAGTAAGAGGAATAAGAGCAAAAGGCAGACCTGATGCAAAACATTAACCAGACCGTGCATCTCTATTTCAGTGATGGAGTCGCCGCGGGTGCACAGAAACTCTATCTCCAGTCTGCTCACCTGCACGTCCACCACGTGACAACCTTGCTCTGCAACAAATACCACCCTCTCACCAACAAACCACAACAAACAGTCGGAGGCATTAAGTGGCATCGGTTCAGCTTTGTGATTATAGTGCCATACAAGTGTATGTATGTACCCTAAATGTACATGTTATACCAGACTGTTAACGCACCTTCAGGTACTGTACGCATGTAATGTAAAGTGTCCAATTGCAAAGACTGCCACTCTGTCGCCCCTTAACCAATTTTACAGGCACCCCAGTAATACATAGACCTGTCCCGCAAAACTGTAGTTGAAGCAAAAACTAACTGTATGAAATAATACTGAGGTACTGAGTTGCAGCTGAGATAATCGATTTGCGTACCAGGTAAATCGCTCTCAGCGTCAACCTGACGGTTGTAGTTGATGAGAAAAAGGAAACCTTCCAAGATGAACGCCACTACTATCGTCAAAACAACCTAAAACCAATGATGCAATCAACTGGTTGATTGATCAAAGTGTACTTGCCAGCATAACAATGTAGTAGCCCATAAAATAGACACGCGACCACTCGCCGTAGACTGCGGCATGACCCTCCATGATCACAAACCAGTTATTCACTACCATCAACTCCCAGAGAGTCACTGAAACAAAACCGACTGCTACTTTGTTTATAATGCTACTTATACAGTATAGATAAAAAAATGTCCCATGGCTTTTTCGGCCTTCACTCAAACGTTTCGTTCTCAGTCATTTCTTTACCAATTTGGCTCAAATTTTCACCAAAAATTAATAACATGGTTGGCTAAATATTCTGCAAGTTTAGTGCCAAAATTCCGACTCATACTGGTTTTATGACCCGAAAACTAGGAATGAGGGTGGTCCACGGAAATTTATTTTTTTCGGTGATACAAGGAGTACAGGCCTGAAACTTGCAGGAATGATTGGTGTTGCTATTGGGCATAGCATACTAAGCGGGCAGCCCTGTAGCTCAAAGGGCACTAAAATAGGGGAATTTCAAAAACATGACTAAATATGACTTATCTTCATAAAACCGGCAAAATGACGATTCTAAAGATTTTCGATTTTCAAAAAACGCTGCATGGATGGTTTCTATGGTGTGGAACAGAGTTTAAATATCAGGTTCATTTATTTGTCGAACTTCCTGCTACAATCTGTGTTGATTAACAACAGATTCAGTGCTTTGATTCTAGAAGGTGCGGATTTCTTAACTATGGGATTTTCATTCATGTTTTTGAAATTCCCCAATTTTAGTGCCCTTTGAGCTACAAGGCTGCCCGCTTAGTACGTTATGCCCAATGGCAACACCAATCATTCCTGCAAGTTTCAGGCCTGTACTCCTTGTATTACCGAAAAAAAATAAATTTGCGTGGACCACCCTCATTCCTGGTTTTTGGGTCATAAAACCAGTATGAGTCGGAATTTTGGCACCAAACTTGCAGAATATTTAGCCAACCATGTTGATAATTTTTGCTGAAAATTTGAGCCAAATCGGTAAAGAAATGACTGACAACGAAACGTTTGAGTGAAGGCCAAAATAGCGATGGGACATTTTTTTATCTATACTGTATGAACCCAATCCATAGCACATGTAACAGGGGATCTTGGGGTCTGCCCTCCACCGATTTGGGCCATGCCTCCCAAAACGGCACCCCTAAACGAGCTCCGTTACGATATTTCTGGCAAGTAAGTTTTGGAGCAATTTAACGCAACCAATTCGAACGTCAGACACCATACATGATTCCTCAAATAGTCTGTAAAACAGCGCTTTTAGCACAAAATTGCAATTCTTAACCACTTTTTAGAACTCCACCCCTCCCCCGGAATCCGGGCTAAGAACCCGCGCCGTGGCCAAACGCCCAAACTGCTTCGTCTTTGGAGGCTGGCCTGTTGGTCTCGGAGGGGGTAGGCTAATTTCCAAAAAACAGTCGTCGAGTCTCTAAAAATTGCAGATTCTCGCAGAGACGCCAAAATTTTCAGGGAAGGGGCCCAAGGGGCGAGGGGAAGAGGTAGTAAGTCTCCAGCCCTCAGCACATTGTATGAGCCAACAGCTGCTACTTACGTAGCTAATGCAGCCATGTACAAATGAAGCCATGCGGAAGGGTTCGATCAGATTCCAAAAAATTTACAGTACATAACAAAATAATAGTATCATACAACGTGAAAAAACGTATGACATTCTTACTTACCAGCACTGATCAAAACGTTATGAAAGTTGTTTAGATAATAGAGACCATCCGGTTTTCCAGTCACATTGAACACATAATTATTCTCCACTGTGGTGTTCCTAAAATTAGACGATGTTAGCTTGCTGCTTCGGTGGAAAAAATGGTTCACAACGAAACTAAAGACTTGAAATACAAGTCGGTTGTAGGCTCGAAACTCACGATTAGTTCTTTTAGAAGTTAAGTCAGTACGTACACAAGCGTACAATGTACGTACGTATGTACGTAGCAGACATACTTGCAGCAATTTTTCAACGATTCCGACGAGAAGAACTCAAGACCAATTATGGCGAACGAGTAGTAGATCAAGAGTAAAACGATAATAGCACTGAAAGAGCGGTTTATTTACAGAGAAAATGCAGAAGAGACCAAGCGAACCTTATAAATCGCGGCACCAAAATAGAGACGGTGTCAAAAACGTCTCTGAAACGACGCTTGTACTTGAGCAATCGGAACAAGCCAAAGAACCGCAAAATGATCAAATAAGCGAATCCGGAATGTACCTCAGCCAACGCGATGCCAACTACGGCCACCACCACAATCAACAGATCGAACCTGAAATTCTAAGCACAATACACCGACTAACAGTACATGCTAGAAATTTGAGTCCAGCATAGTTAAACAATTAAAAGCTGAAGTCTTACAAATTCCAGCCCGATCGCGCGTATCGCTGGGGACCTAAGCCAATTATTTTGAGCAAAGCTTCAACAGTAAATACTAAAAGTGAGCTATAAACAAGCATCCGAAAAGTAAGACTAAAATCTCACTTACTGGAAGTGAAGACTAAACTTCCGATATCGTAAAGTTGGGCCTGAAAGATAAGTCTCAGATCAGCCAACCAGTCAGTACAAACCGAAGTGCACCTTTTCAGTTAGCTGCGTCCGCAATTGGTGGAGGAAGGAGAAAATGACGAACCAAGCACCACAACAGAACGTACAACCGACTGAAATGCGAAACAGAGCCAATAGATCAGTGCACCTGGGCTCAGAGAGCACTCACACATGACGTAGGTAAAGCGATCGCTGTTTACCAGGTGTCTAACTCGACCCAACAAAGGACTGCAACAGAGAGGCAACTTGTCATACCAAAAGCGAGCTTCCATTTTCTTCTGCCAACTCAACGGAACGATCTCATAGATATCGTAAAACTCGTCCAGACAAACGCGCCCGGACCGGCTGCGATTCAGCGCCTTGAACATCAAGTAAATGTCAGCCAAACCTGCGAACACAACTACAAGCGTACAGTACGTTTATATCATGGCAAAGCGGTACCAGCTCTCGGTTGGTAGAATCTGATCATGCCGATAAAATGCTCAATTTTAACGCCATCGCTGCTTTGCAGATTTTCGGTTAACGCAAAAAAGGCCCGTCTGCACGCTCGCCGTCGATGCAAATAGAGCTTCTTGAACTTTTGCCGCTCGCACTCGGAAAAGGTGTTGTAGACCACAGCCAACAGCTAAACAGCTCCAGTCTACTGTCTACAGAGACAAGCAGCCAGCTCACCAAATTCATCACGAAATACAGCTCGATCGACAGATACACAATGAAGAAGAGAGCGTTCCCTCTCCATACCGAATATGCCGCCATCATCACATCAGGATTGCTGCAAGAACAACTGCTTTTAACAGCAAAATTCACTCAACGGCGCACCACATCCAGATGCAGTGCGAGCTTATTGGAAATAATTTCGGGATTACTACGATGTGTTGACTATAATTTATTACTACGATGTTTTCACAGTCAGTGCCTTCTCTATCGATACCAGCGGTGGCCTCAGTTGGCACCGATTCCATCGGTTCAACCTTACCGGAAATTCAACCGGGTGTTGGTTTACTCTTTTGTTACCACTTGGGCAACGGGCCCACAAATCGCCAGACATTGACATATTATGCGGCCCTAAAACACACTTTTCTACTTATCTAAACTATCTCTGCAAAGTATTCCCCATCACAATAGGGAATATATTAATAACGTGGGTTTGTTGGTGTCAGTATCCAAGATGTAAAGAATAGGATATCAACTTTAGCTCCAAACCCCAACTAGCCAACAAACCCACCCCGCGCAAAGGCAATCGCCACGGCACTGCTGAATGCGTCTGAGTCGTGTGCATCTTGTCTTGCGCTTATGGCTTACTAACGCCAGTTGTTTTCTGTTCTACGGATCGATTCTAGGTCAAAATGCCCCCGCCATGGATCCACTGAATAAGGGTCCCGACCACCCAGATAGCCAAATCTGAGCCTGAATGATTGATGTTGCCATTGGGCATAACATACTGAGTGGGTAGCCCTATTGAATGAAAGGTGAAAAAGTTAGGCATGTGCAATGGCGTAGCTGGGAATCCAACCCAGCACCTTTGGATTGCCAGTCCAGTGCTCTAACCACTAAGCTACACACCGATGCCAAACTAACACCTTAAACTCAGTATTTGAGAAAGCTAACCAGTAATGAGGAGCGGGTAGAAGCCACAAGCATAAAACTGAAGCTGAACTAGTGTAGCCAAATTGAATGAAAGGTGAAAAACTTAGGCATGTGCAATGGCGTAGCTGGGAATCGAACACAGCATCTTTGTATTACCGGTCCAGTGCTGCAGCTCAAAGGGCTCTAAAATTGGAGAATTTCAAAAACGTGACAAATGTCACTTTTCTTCATAAAACTGGTGAAATGATGAATCTGAAAATTTTCGATTTTTCAAAAACACTTGGGGAACGTTTCTATCATTTGCAATAGAGTTCAAATATCACGTCCAAATTCCCAAATTTTGCTCCCATTGGAGCTACATGGCTGCCAACTCAGTATGTTATGCCAATGGCAACATCAATCATTCCTGCAAGTTTCATAACTATAGTCTTTGAAATGCCGAAAAAATTGAAGTTTGCATGGACCACCATAAATCTTAGTTTTTTGGTAATAAAACAGGAACGATTTGGAATTTTCGCACCAAACTAGCGCAGTGTCCACCCAGTTGTATTGTTAATTAATCCTAGAAAGTTGAGCCAAATTGACAAACAAATGACGGAGAACAAATCTGTTGAGTAAAGTTCGTAAATAGGGGTGGACATTTTTTGGCCCATACCATATTTTAGTGAGGAACAACATAAATATTTTTATCAATATAAAAGATTGGTTGAAAAGTCACAGTTCCTAATTACAGCTTAAGCATCACTGACTCTGTATATGGTAAACAGTCTGTAGACCTCCACACCAAATCGCGTTTTGCAGGACTCCCTCTCATTAAAGCGACGTTGCTTTATGTTTTTGCCTAAATATATATGGTTGCCTCTGGGCACTGTTCTAGGCAAGCAGGCAAGTCCATTCATGCTTCTTTAATATGGCCATTGGGACATTGCTCAACTGACTATATTATGCAATCAGTCATACTAATAAAGCAGCAATAATTTTGCCCAAAAGTGATAAATTATAAACAAAGCAATAATCATGCTTCTTTTTTTACGTTATGATGTCCTAAGCTCTCAGCTTACCCCCATTCTTTCTTGTGGAATGATGTTGTTTATGGAATATCATTCAGTTTATATTATAAGTATACAAATGTTTCAAGGAATTTCAGGCTATGGCGTTCCACTGAAAATTAAGTAGTGCTCTTTAATATCATCTTTGTCTTTCCGTATTTAACCCATGACAATGAGTTTTATTATGTCAAGAATTACTTCTTTTCTAGACATAGAATGCATTTGCTTGCAATGAAAACTATGACCAACCATACAGTATGTAGATCGATCTTTGCTATTGTATCTTTTAGCAACAGAAAATCACTTGTTCTACTAGATGTAACGTTTGGCCAGGGACATACTGTAATCAACTCTGTGGTATCGCTTTTCCATGGAATTGTTTTCCGCAATCGACCTTCAGTGGCAAGCGTTGTTGTCTGGTTCGTCACGACCCTTATTCAACAGCCATCAATCTAAGCTCTGCAAACTCCAAAATCTAGTTCTTTTATTCGATCATAAAATTTACACTGCCTGCATAAACGAAAAACGGTTGAAGCGAGCTGGCTACCGGGGCATGAGCCTTAGGCTCAGATTTGGCCATCTGGATGGTCGGGACCCTTATTCCATGGCGGGGGGCATTTTGACCTAGAATCGATCCGTAGAACAGAAAACAACTGGCGTTAGTAAGCCATAAGCGCAAGACAAGATGCACACGACTCAGACGCATTCAGCAGTGGCGTGGCGATTGCCTTTGCGCGGGGTGGGTTTGTTGGCTAGTTGGGGTTTGGAGCTAAAGTTGATATCCTATTCTTTACATCTTGGATACTGACACCAACAAACCCACGTTATTAATATCGTCGCCACTATGGTAAAATGAGCCAAGTAACAGAAAGTCGAAATCGAGAAAATCGCCTTTTAAATATTTGTTACATTTTCGTGAATTAGCTTCAATATCAGTTTAAATATTTTTTACCTAAAATACAAGTAGATAATTGGTGTGCAAAACATTCTCCATGTGTCACTTGTGTTAAATTAAGTCAGCTAACAGGAATAGCACAAAGCACTTGGCTCATTTTACCAGGATCACGTGATGATGTCCGTGCACATGCCTCTGATTACACGGCTGTATCTCCTGACACAGAGCGAATTTCGACTTCGTTCCTTCGCCAAAACGTTTTTAGGTGCTTTAGCTATAGTTTTTCGCACTTAACTCCATTTTTTCCATTTTGTTACTTGGCTCGTTTTACCATAGTGGCGACGATATATTCCCTATTGTGATGGGGAATACTTTGCAGAGATATCCCTCCCTTTACACAAGACACCATACTCCATGCCATGAGTGAGACAGTTTAGGGAAACCCCTAGCTAACTTCAAAATATAAGAACGTAACAGCACCAGTACTAAGAAACTTTTTTCTTGTTTCCCTTGACCCCAATTGTATGCATTTCCATGATGGGATAACTTAACAGCACATCTTGTCTAATTTATATCATGATGCATGATGGTAGGGTACTTCTCACTGAATTACATACTGTCGTTTAAAAATTTTTGTTTAAATTTTATCACGATGGTACTTCTCACTAAATCACATACTGTCGTTTGAAAAGTTAGTTTAAATTTTACCACTATACTACCTCTCACTGGATTACATACTGTCATTTGAAAATTTTTTAAAATTTTTATCACGATGCTACTTCTCACTGAATCACATACTGTCGTTTGAAAATTTTCTTTCAATTTTACCACAATGCTACTTCTCGCTGGATTACATACTGTTGTTTGAAAAGTTTTCTTTAAATTTTATCACAATCGTACTTCTGGCTGGATTACATCCTGTCGCATAAAAATTTTCTGTCAATTTTACCGCAATGCTACTTCCCCTGGATTACATGCTGTTGTTCGAAAACTTTTGTTTAAATTTTATCACGATGCTACTTCTCACTGAATCACATACTGTCATTTGAAAATTTTGTTTAAATTTTACCACTACACTACTTCTCACTGGATTACATGCCATACATGTAACAGCTCATCCGCCGAAGGGGGAGGGGGTTTGGGCACTAAAAAAACGCTCAAAAATCGAAAAAATCGCAATTTCTTGGCTGAAAATCGTAAAAAATCCCTAATTTGGGCTGAAATACAGCTAAAAAGTGCTGTTTTGCAGGCGATTTTGGCAATTTTTGTGTCTGAAATAGTAAAAAATTGCAAAAATTTGCTCAAAAAATTACTTGCCAGAAAAATCGGAGGGGGGTCGGCAAAATCACATCTAGGGAGGGGCCTACGTAAGTCGGGTGGGGGCAGACCACCAGACCCCCTGTTACATGTAAGTTACATACTGTCATTTGAAAAGTTTTGTTTAAATGTTATCACAGTGGTACTTCTAACTGAATCACATACTGCCGTTTGAAAATTTTCTATAAAGTTACAGCCATACATGGGCCAGGGGGTAAGGGGGTTTACCCCCTCGACTGCCCATACCCCCTTCCCCAGCCCCCTCCCAGTGGGAGACAATTTTCGCTTATTTAAGTATTTAAGGCAGTATAGGCGTTTTTTTTGGCTTAAATTCAAAAACCACCCTATCTTCAAACGGCCATAGGTCAAGTTCAGGAGTAGGTGGACAACTCCACCCATTCTTGCATTGAATGGTATAATAAGCTAATATAACCCTGAAATTTTTAAGATGCCACTCCTTCCCTCGTTCCGCAATAAATTCCGCCAAAATCGAAAAATTCGATCGAAAATAACTCAAAAACCGAAAACACTACAGAAAAACTAAAACCACCATCAGATTCACCGCAAAATGGCGAATATTTTGATATAAAACATAAATACAAAACACCCAAAAAAACATGTAAAAAACTGGAAAAACTGCAAAAAAATACAAACTAGGACAATTCCGTCCGCGAACAAAAATTTTTTCAGGTCCTCAATTCAAAACCAATGAATGGATTTCCCTGAAAATTTCAGAAAACGTACAACCCAACAGCATCTACAACTTCTGCAGAAACCAGCCAGATCGGTTCACACATGCAAATGTTACAGCTAGATAAAGTCGGAAAAAATACAAAACCACCCTATGTTCAAACAGCCATAGCTCATGTTCAGGAGTAGGTGGACAACTCCACCAATTCTTGCATTGAAGACCATAACAACCTAATATAACCCTGAAATTTTCAAAGATACCACTAATTCCCTCGTTGGGCAATTAGTTGCGCAAAAACTGGAAAATTGCATCGAAAATAACTCAAAAACTGAAAACGCTACACAAAAACTAAAAACACCATCAGATTTCCCCCAAAATGGCGAACATTTTGATATAAAACACGAACCCAAAAGACCTAAAGAAGCATGTAAAAAACTCGAAAAACTGCTAAAAAAGTGACCCCGAGGATCACCCCCCTCACAAAAAAATCTTTTTGAAGTCCTAAATCCAAAACGAATGACATGATTTTCCTGAAAATTTCACAAAAGATAGAGCCCAAAAAGTTATATAACTTCTGCAGAAACCAGCCAGATCCGTTCACAAACGCAAAAGTTACAGCTAAAAGAAACACCCAAAAATGACCCCTTTTTGGCACAAAATACGACAAAAAAAATAAACCTGAGCATAATAGAGGAAGCGCATTTTCCGCCCCACCACACGATGTCTAAGAATCTTTATAGACCGAAAATGACCAACAAACCCCCGTGAAGCGCAAACGCGCTTCCCCTGATTCTCTATGCCAAATGAACTGAATCAAAGCAACGTTAACATTAACAAGTGGTGGCTTTGGTCTTTGCACTCCGAATACAAAGCGTGCGGTAGTCTACAAAAATATTAGTTTCGCCATTCTCACGTCGTAGCCGCAATTCCTTCCGCAAGTCAAAAGCTTTCTTGGCTTGCCATGGCGTCAGATCACAACCAATGTAGACAGATGCGTACTGGGGCCTTGCAGACAGAACGGGGTTCGTTTGCACATGCCTTAACTTTCTCACCTTTCTTTCCGTGCCATTATACTACCCTATTGTGCTGTTTATAGTACCAGCGTAGTATATATGGCACAATTTAATTCACTTACTGTCTACAAAACCTGCAATCAAACCCCGCACCTTCGAATTTCCAGTAAAGTTGTAGTAGTGCCGTTTATAGTACCAGGGGGCAGACATGGGCAAAGGGGGGGGCCGGGCGGGGGGGGGTTGGCCCCCCCATCAGGCTCTGATCTACCCCCCATCAGCCGGCCGCTACCCCCCATCAGGAATTTTTGGAATTTTGTATAGAAAATTATGATAAAAATATGCCTGGAATAGGCGTAAATGAGCTCAGAATAGCTAATTTTAACTTATTTTAATGAAAAATAAGCCAAAAACCCTGATTTTCGCCAAAAATCGGACTTTTTGGCTTACCACCCCCTCAGCCCCCCATCAGGCGCTCCTACCCCCCATCAGCCCCCACTCAGGAATTGAAAATTCTACCCCCCATCAGCCGAAATGCTAGCCCATGTCTGCCAGGGGGTACTATACCTCACAACACCGCACCTACCATGTACAATGTGTCAGATTATTTTAATAAGTGACGTACTTAGCAGTTGTGAGCAGTACAAAGAGACTAATGAAGCTTCTCCAAGGACTATGGAAGTAGGTGGAGTCAATTTGACTGTAGAAAAAGTATCCTAACGTCGAGAAGACAACCATGAAAACCAGTAACAACACCAGCATATCACAGACAGCCGGAAGCGAGAGAAAGATCTGACGTATGAATCTAAACGATTGAAGAAACCCACTTTCACTACCTCTCTGTACTGTTACTGCGCACCTGCGAATGTTGTGAGAGTAATGCGTGTCGATCAAAAACACAGGCCGCAACGCCCGAGTAATCCGCAGATGAGTTCGTTGGCTGACCAGAATAGCACACGCCTCCACGAACATTACGATTAGCACAATGCTCTGAAAGAGGAACACTTGAAACGGCACTCTCTTACTTACAGATCGCCCGGCTTGCCTTGATCAAAGTTCTTCTGTGCGTGGCAAACTGCTTTACGCCCAGCCATTGTATCTTCACACCCAACTCCATACTCACCACGAACAAACAACTCAACTCGATCAGTGTGTAAATCTGAAAATTCCTACGTACAACACCTATTCAATAGCTCAGTCCTATTCCATACCCAGTCAGCAACTTAGCGGTGTCATGGCATCTCTACGCTCACAGCACATACAGTACGTAGTCAGACATGGGCTAGCATTTCGGCTGAGGGGGTAGAATTTTCAATTCCTGAGGGTGGCTGAGGGGGTAGGAGCTCCTGAGGGGGGCTGAGGGGGTGGTAAGCGAAAAGGCCAAAGGCCAACCCCCTTCTGCCCATGTCTGTACGTAGTGCACAAAAATGTCCTCTCCAATTTTTTCGCGTTCACTCAAACGCTTCGTTCTCGGTGAGTTCTTTATCGATTTGGCTTAAATTTTCACCAAAACTTAAGAACACAACTGGCAACAAACTGCACAAGTTTGGTGCGAAAGTTCCAACTGGTACTGGTGTTCTAACCCGAAAACAAAAATCAGGCTGGGTCCACGCAAATTCAATTTTTTTCGGTAATTCAAAGAGTACGGCTTTGAAACTTGCAGCAATGATTAGTGTTGCTAATGGGCAGAACGTAATGTGTGGGCAGTCAGAAGCTCAAAGGTCACTAAAATTAGGGAATTCCAAAAACATGACCGAAAACCCCGTAGTTAAGAAATCCGCACCTCTAGAATCAAGCATTGAATCAGTTGTTAACCAATAGATTTTAGCAGGAAGTTTGACAAATGAATGCCCCTGATGTCTAAACTCAGTTCCACATCAAAGAAGCCTTTCCATGGTGTTTTTCAGAAATAGAACATCTTCAAAATCATCATTTTACCGGTTTTACTAAGGAAAGTCCCATTTAGCCATGTTTTTGAATTCCCCAATTTTAATGCCATTTGAGATACAAGGCTGCCCGCTGCAGTCGCCAATAGCAACAATCATATTCCTGCAAGTTCAAATCCGTACTCTTTGAATTACCGAAAAATTAAATTTGCGTGTCGACCCTGATTCTTAGTTTTCGGGTCATGAGCATGAATTTACGCACCAAGTAGCCGCTCGTCTTGTTAATTTTAGCAGAAAATTTTAGCCAAATCGAGAACTCGAACAAAACGTTTTGTGTGAACCCGAAAAAGTGGAGAAGACATTTTTTGTGCACTACTGTATCCTACTTTTGGTACCGGTACCCTGCTAGGAAATTTGAAGTGCCAATGAGCGACGTACCATAGGCCGCTAAGTGCCTGACTGTCCCACCCGACCATACCCAAATAGGCACGGGCTTGTTGGTGACGGACGGAGGTTCAATAAAAGCAAGCGCCAATATAGTAACGGCAGCAAGCAAGTCCAGCAAGTAGAACCACTGGTTGTGAATCATTAAGTAAGCGGCCAAATTATTCAAAGTGCGATACTTCTCCTGACTGTAGAGTTTGCTCGAATCGTCACCAGCTTGCTCCTTGCTCGGATGAGTGTCAAACTTTTCGTTATTTGCACCTGAAATAAGATCTGTTAGCAGGCAGTGCATCTAGCATTAACACCTTGCTCCAAATAAATGGCCGCCTTGTGGTAGCGAAAGGTCAGTTCTTCTGGGTCCTCCAGTTCTGCTGCAGCCATCCGATAGCTACTGGGGCCAGGCCGGTCGGCGTCACACATCCGTTCGTAGCCAACAGCCATTATATAACTCCGATAAACTTATAAAGCAAAAATACCTACAGGCTGGAAGAATATTTGTCACTCACGGACCAGACCTTAAAAACTCAGTAGTGCGATCAGCACTCAGATTCTGACAGTGAAGTAATCGCTACACCAAGCCCAGAGTCAGGGAGAAAAGTTTATACGCACTTCCTGAGCACGACACACCAATTGCCCTGTTCATAAAACTGCGACACAACTGCGCAAGAATCTACCGTTTCGACCAGTCGTTCTAGCTCGCCTTCTTTAAACACGTGATAATATCGCAAAAAGCGGTCACTTTCTTTGCCCTGCGCAGCAGCAGCGTTCTCCTGACTAGACCACCGTTTGTTCATCTGCCACGGAACCAGCAGATCTTGCTGCCGAAACTCGGTCAGGTTCGTATGCACCGGCAGACGGTTGACTTCTTCAGAGTGGCCATTCTCGTAAGTGGCCGTCTTATTCTCACCCCATCTCAGGTACTCAGACTTCTGGTCGGAACGCTTTTGCTCGAACGCCCAGACCGTGATTATGCTCAGACCAGAAGGCCGCAAAACACGCACCAGCTCTTTAACTGCCTCTCTTCTCCGAGCCTATAAGACAAAGCTTAGAGTCGTATGGTATCGGTTCAACTCGAAGTTCTCAATCTAAGGTATTATTACTATCACATCAGTTCCAGTTGAACTTAGTCCTATGCTAGAATTGAGGAATGCCTAACTCTAAGAAAGACTGGTGAGACCTCTGTAGAGAAGTGATGCACCACGGCCACGCAGATAACGGCGTCAAAGCGACATGAAGCAAATGGAAGTCGGAGTGCGTCAGCCACCACTACCATTCGATCCCTTTGAGCGCAGATCTGACACAATTGCGGGCTGGCGTCGCAACCGATTTTGAGCAGACCGTCGGCAGGAAGCAGGTACTTGCCGTTGCCGCAGCCAACGTCCAGCACCGAGGAGCCCGGCTGCAACTCGTCTAGGAAGCTGCGAACGCCTCGCCACTGACTCTGACGCGTTGAATCAAAGTGAGGCGCTATGGCGTCGTAAACCTAAACAACAATAGCATCCAACTGATAAGATGAAGACAGACAAATCACATCAACACCAGTGTTCCGTCCGAGTATATAAAAATTTGTCGATATTCGATACCAAACATACAAGGTACCAAAATGGTAACAATACCCTATATATAGCATCGCTTCGATCACTATACGGGACGCATGTATGTTGATAAATTACTGACTGTTAGATAAAAACGCACTTGACTGACAAATCTTTGTTCCACATTGCGACCTTCTTTCTCAGTCCTCGGTTTGAACACGTCACTTTTAGTCGACATTCGCTCGTGATCACAATGATCGGGATGATCTAAATTGTTGACCTCAACCATGGAGCAAACTAAAGTGGCACCGAGCTTACCGCAGTGACAGGGCTTCCTACGCACCGCTCGAAACGTAAAAGAGCAACGGCGAGACCGCGCTAGTAGACGACCGCTAGGCAAACGGTCAAACTTACGAGGAGCAATCCTGAAACACTCGGTCGTTCCGCTCTAATCGAGTGCGCACACTAAATAAATACCCATGCTTCAGTACGTAGCGCGATGCACCCGTCATAACGGTCAGACTGCGAGGTGGCAAGTAGACGGGTATCGGGTGGCTAAAGTCATCCGGATGCCGAAACTCCATTACTATCTAAATGCAAACGTGTAACCGTTAGCAATTTCTGGACCTACCTAGCGCCAAACCATATGGTACCATCTAGACAGGAATGCGACTGAGTTGCGGTATTACCTTGCACTTGTACACATTCATTTGTATACGGTG
>JASANB010007110.1:0-28713 GCA_030248155.1 Sabatieria punctata
CCGGTGATCCAAACATGAGCAAGAGATTGATGCAGTGGCATGCCCAAGGTTTTACAAGCGGTTCAAAATTTTGAAAGGTCTGATTTGACATGGAATTGTCGAAATATTGAAAAATTAGCCTTAAAAAACACATTATGACCAATTTATAAATCTCATACGAGTATAGATAAACCAAAATGATTGATTCCACTTGTTTTTACCCCCTTTCCCCCCTAACTCAAAAGGGAATGAGTGACACCTCCCCTACATTCCCTAGGTGCGCTACCAAATTGGCTTGACTTTCCCTACGTATGTACAGTATGTATGTACGTACGTAAATGGTACGTTGTTTTTTTTGTGCTTGGGTTTAGTCTGTAGAGTTGATACATAATATTTACGTGTACACATTTAAGTACATACGTACGTTAGAAAGCTGCGTGTACCTTACTTAACTCAGGAGTTTATAGTCGTTGTATCAGTTTCTGGTGCTACAACGTTTCCGGGTTTTTATCAGTCGGCAGCGTTTCCATTTCGCAACGCCGTCCGAGCCTCGTGTCTTCTGCGGTAAAATCGAGTCGTCAACAAACGTCCGCTTGTCTCTCCCAGATGCGTTCGACTCTCCACTGTCAAGAATGCGCCAAAGATGCGGGCTATTTGAGCTAAACTTCCGCGTAGCGACCATTAATGACATTGGCTTGGTAAGCGACGCTTAGCTACAGCATTTGGAAATTACGCTTTGGAGAGGTAAATTTAGAAGCAAAGTGTATCTTCGTTTAGTAGCATGGTTTTGGTACGATAAGCCAGCTGCGAACAATCAAATCGGTCTACTCCTGAGCAAGTAGAGCGCATACAAGAGGCAATCAAAAACGCCACTGAGTGCATAGAGCAACTGCAAACGGCAAAGAAAGTTCAGGTCGGGCTAAAACTTCCAAAAGACGAACACCGATAAAAGCTTGAGCCGCTAGGGGTACTGTAGTTACGGCGGTAACCACGTTCGTAATTACCGAAGATTACGAACCGATACTCAAGGATCAAGTACGGTATCGCATAAAGGACAGTTACGATAGGAAATCGAAGGCTAGATTCTTAAATGCGTACAGATGTCGGATTCTTTTACCCTCCCCCACCCGGGGGATAATTTTTCGATTTTTAACTTTAAATTTGAAACCTCAAAACCAATATGTAGGAGTTCTTTTCCATTAGGAACGGTTGGATTAGGATTAGGCTGTGATTAGAGTTTGATATTTGATTTTTTTTCAGGTGTTTGAGGCAGAAATCGTAGACGCACCCCCTACCGGCAACAGAGATAAGCCCTGTGACGATTTGCTTGAAAACGAGGTACAATGGTCAGACACTTAACCGTACATGGGCTGGAAAATGGAGGGGGGCTATGTGGCTTTTAGGGGGGATGGAGAGTACAAATCGCTTTCCCAAAAAAGGTTGCCAAAGTTTTGGAGGGGGTATTGGCTGTCGAGGGGGTATGGGCCGTCGATGGGAGGTGGGAGGTTGGCCAAAATTTTCTGAATTTTTTTCAAAAAAGTTGCCGAAATGTTCGGGAAGGGGGAGTAGCGCCTACCGGCGAGAGGGTATGGTCGTACTCGTGCCTTATGTTCACCCTCATTGTTGGTGGCAACGCTAATTTTTCATCTTTACTGAAAGTAAAATCCGCCAGATTCAAACCGGCAGTGCTAGAAAGCTGACCTGTTGAGGGTTTTAAGTCCATGTATAGATACTTATCGGATAATCTTATCGCATAAGTAAAATAAGTGCACGCCGCTTCGATCGAAATTCGGCAGCCAAACCTAGCTTAACCTGTATAGCCTGTAGATACCGTTGCCATTAATGACGTTAAGTGGCTAGCTGTATATAACAGCCAGCCTTTTTCCTGATATAAAGCTCTTACATAACAGTGTGTGTATTTGAGAAAGAGAAACAAACAGTGAGCAAGAACATGCTAGTCGAGCTGAAGTCAGCGCTCTCGGTGCGCGCCGAACAAATGCAAGCGCGCGAACTACAAGCTTTAGCTGACTTTCATGGAATCTCAGTGCAGGATCTGCTGGCCCAACAAGAACGGAACGAGGAGGCGGAGGCGGGGGAGTTTTGCAGTCCAAGTGTAGAGGACGATCAAAACAATAGTGACGTGGAGATTGAGCCGGTGCCAAGCGGGGAGTGGCGCGGTCAGCGGTTCGGAACGAGTTGATGATTCAACTGGCCGGCAAATTCAAACAATTCTCCAGCTCGACCGTACAAGAAGTTACGTTCGACTGTGACGCATCCGACTCTAATGATGATTGAGAGTCTTTGTCTTCTCCACCCACCCACAATGTACAGTTGTCAACTTGAGTAAAACTGCAATGTTTTGACGTACTTTTTTGAGACGTATGTACGCCTACTTGTGTATGTAACATGCGTACCTGTTCTGTGGTGTATAGTGACAGGTCGGCAGCCAGTCGTAGTAGAAAAGGCGGTCTGAAAGAGTCTGAGCCCCAAGCTGATGAAGTTTCTAAGGTATAAATATGACAAAGATAACGTGAATACCAAAAAAAAGTGGTCAAAATAGTTGAGAGATCTTTAAAATTCTGTATTTTAAGGCGGACAACGTCAAAGAGATAGCGTAAAAATTATGTAGAGGGAGTACCCAGTGCAAAAATTTCATGCGCAAGTACCACTTGACCTTGAGGTTGCAGCATTTTTCCGGACACGGTACGTACAGTATGCACTTACTGTATAATATCCTCATGGCAGCATTAATGGTGAGCGACAACCTTTACTAACCATGGGAAGTATACATACACTACCATAAATGCAACAGGTCATCTAGGAGACGGAGTTGGGTTTAAAAAACGCAATTTTGGGTTAAAAATCGCCAATTTGAGCTCAAATACAGCTAGAAAGTGCTGTTTTACAGGCGATTTCTGTCTGAAGTTTTAAAAAAGTCCGGTATAAGTCGGGTGGGGGTGGGGGCAGACGTTCCGGGGGCCCTTGTTACATGTACACTACAATGCATAGAACAAATACGATTTTATTGATGCAGTCAGATGAGATGAGTTAATAGCACGACCAGATAGACCAAGATACAGAATGAGAAGTAAGAGAAACTATTTACATACAAATTCACCAGCCACACATTCTAGCTACAGTCGAACTGTGCGGTTTAGCTGAAGAAAGGAAGGAGCAAATAGCTTGAAGCTCGCCCAACCACCACCTGGAGCTCAGTTGCTAACACAATGGCACACAGACAGGTTTGTATATGCAAACAGAAACAAACTCTGATCACCAGTAGTAACACAGTTCCTAAGCAGCTAGCAGCAGTACAGTACAGTGGATTGGAGTCTCTGACTGAGGGGCAGTTCATAGCAAATGCATGCCGATATTTAGCGCAAAAACGTTCTCCCACTGAATTTGCGACGGCGGACAGGTGGTGTGCAGTCGTTTTACCACTCGACTGCGGTGTTCGAGCTGGTTGTCCAGCAGAAGTCTGTGTAGATAGCGTCCAGTAATGCAGTTGAGAGTAATTGTTCCACTGCCGTAAGCACTGAGCATGTCTTTAAGCAGGGCCGTCGCACAGCAACTGTTCTCGGCGTAGAGGGTGAGAATGTTTTTGTCAAAGGAGAGACATAGACCGCACGGAATCTCGGCCTCGGCCGGGTAGGCCAGCCTGGCTTGTGCGCCGGGCAGAGTGGTCAGAAATTTGAGGTATTCCGGTCGCGACAAACGCGACACGCGCTTGTCGTACAAGGTCAGGTGTTCCCAGTTCTGCTGTGAAGTGACGCGGTAATCGCGCGTTGTCTGCAGCAGCGGCAGCAGGTCGGAGGCGCGAAAGGTCAGCTCGACGAAGTCGAATCGGTCGGAAACGCAGAAGCCGAGCCGATCCCGCCAGCAGGAGACGTCGCTCGGCTCGATCAGGTCGATGGTGACGTTCTTGGAGCGTTCCAGATTGCGAATGCCCAACGCCTGTTCCATCACTGCGTCCACTGCGTGATCGAGTGCTTGTCTGGCTTTGTAGCGCTTGTGTACCATGTACATGGGCAGACGCGATGTGTCGCGCAGGCCGTCGCGCATTTTGACCAGCTGAAAGCCCTGGTGACGCTCGGCCTCGCCCCATTGACTCTGCTGAGCGCTCTGAATGCGCAGCAGTTTGTGATCGAATCCGGCGTCAATTGCCGACAGCAGACAATAGGCCTGACTGGGTGTGTAGCGCAGAAGCGCCGCCACTGCTAGACTCTTCGTGCCTGCAACAGAGCGCATCTAATTTGCATCGCCATTTTTCTGGCACTACACTCAGTACAAATAACTTCAGAAATCAAACTTTTAGCCAAGAGAAATCTGAAGCGACGTTTGTCGACATGAGCAAGACAGCTATTGAGAAAACTTAATCATATCTAACAGGTCATCCGCGGAGTCTGGCGCCGGCCAGCGGGGTCTGAGCCCAAATTCTAGGGAGGGGTTGGGCACTAAAACGCTCAAAAATCGCAATTTTTCGGCTAAAATCGTTAATTTGGACTAAAAAGTGCTGTTTAAATTTATAGGTGATTTTAGCAATTTTATTGACTGAAATTCAAAAGAAATTGTAAAAAATTGCTGAAAAATTGCTTGCCAGAAAATCGCCCGATCGGGAGAGCCAGCCAGACAGAGCCCCCGGCCCCGAACACCCATTTGCATGTATGGACTTAATGCTACACTGTATGTTTCAAATTTGTAATAGGGCACCAAAACTTGTTTCAAATTTTAAAACATCGTAATTAGTCTTTTGAAGTGCTGCAGTATTTTGCAGTTAGTCAGTCGGGGACTTTAGCCATGTTCAGCAGTTAACCCGAATAGACTATACTTGCACAAGGCTAAGTGATTATCTATAGCTAATGGACCCACTCTTTCTGTCATAGCCATCTGTAGCTAAAAAGCTATTAGCTGCAAAGCTATAGTAGATAGCGCTTCATTAACTAATAGTGGCACTTAGCTATACATAGCTAAAAACAGGCCAATCGGGCTAATAGCTAAACGTGGCTAATGTAACCTGACTGGTATAGTGTAGTACGTACGTACAGTAGCTGCAAAACGAAAGAACTATTTGCGATGGTCAAAGGCATACATGCGCATGGTCCACAGTTCAGAGTGGGACAACCAGGGCTCCATGCGTAGCAGTTGCCTGACGAAATGCCGAAGTTTTCGGTGCGAAATATAAAATTTAGGGGAAATTTGAACTTTTTTACATATGTTTTGGCGGAAAATTAAAAAATTTCACTTAAAATTTTAAACTTTCTGTCAAAGTTGAGTTGTTGAAAAACTGCTAAAAGTTCATTTCCAACACAAATTGTGTCAAAAAATCGAAGTTTTCATTGGATTGGAAATTGGCGAAAATTTCGGGTTTCGTGCGTTGCCTGAACGAAGGCTGCGTAGTTGCCAAAATTGATTTCTGTGGCTTAAAACGCATCTGGAGGCCTTCTACGTAGTAGCCTCTAGCAACATTTGGTAGATTTTTATTTTCGTCCCCTTGCCCCCTGGGGACCCCATGCACATGTATGGTCAAACTAGCCAAACAAAACAGATACACACCCAAACGTATTTCTATAAAAACTGTCTTTCTAATTTCTATTTGTGCTTGGTTGGTTCTCCTCAGGCGATACAATAATGTTCAGCAATTGTTGCCTGTGTAATTGGAGACTTCTACAAGGCAGCCTTGTTTGTGGTTACAGTTTAACCGGGCCTACAGCGTCAATCAGGTCTGTGCGTGTGTACACAGTAAGTATTATAATTCGAAAACTGGCGGTAAACAAAAACGGGTTTTGTGCCGAAAAAGTTGACGTTTAAATTCAGAGGTCGACCGGGTGCGAAGAGCGGGGGCAAATCTGTGCCATACAGACAAGCTGGCGTGACAGCCTTCAACACACTGATCGGCATCGCAAATTGCGGCGAACGCGCCAGGTGCTCAAGTAGCATGTCGAAGCGATCGGACGCACCGAACGGCGCCAGCGGCAAAGGATTTCGAGAATTATCATTTTAAAAATCCCTTAGGCACTCGAAAAGTTGCAGTGTCGTGTACTGTAAAACCGATTAAATTTGATCATCTCTAGAAGTCATGCTGTGCTATGCAATGAGCAGAATTTGGAGGTCATACTTGAAGGGAGTTTGGAGGTTACCCCTAACTGAAAAGATTGACCAATTCGCCTTAAAATCCGCTTAGAAGGCGCTTCGTAACCGATTTTGGCGTTTCCGCTGCTGATGTTTAAGATATATCAGTGTTTTTAGAAGCCTTTTTTGTCATTTTCTGCTCTTAAACGCAATTTGGCCGCTTGAAATTGCGATTTTTAGCCTATTAATAGCGATTATTAATTAGCGAAACATTCAAAAAACGCATTTTCCAGGCGTTTTGACGATTTTTAGAGTTTGGACCCCTTCCTAGGGGAAGAAACTCCGTACACCGTACCTGGCAGATAAACCCCCTACGTACGTCAGCCCGCACCTGTGTACGTGCATGGATAATTTACAAGCAGTTACTTGGCCAGAGGCTGTTCTACGAAAATTCACAAAAGCAAGTTAGAATAATAAAAAAGTTTGGTCAGCACGTACGTATTCTGTCCAACACATGCGTTCTAACCGCGCATACGTAATTTGCATTGCTCTAACGGTCAGCGTGCGTCCTCGCTCGAGGTGACAGGACGAAGTTGGCCAATAAAAGTAATAAGGTAGCCTAGGAAGATGACTCAATAAGTTCACGACTGAGGCCGACCGAACGACCTTGCCAGAGCAGATCAGAGCGCAGGTTGCAATAAAAAGCACAGCAGTACCTTGATCAGCAATCAAAGAGGTGTATACGCTGTTTAATTCGAGAAAGTGACGTTGACTGTCGGCGTCTCTGTTGGTTCTGGGTGCCAGAAATCCATTGAGCAACTGGGCGGCTTTGCTCTGTTCCAAGAGCCCGTTGGTAGCGGGTTCGGCCACCATTCTCCGGTAGGCAGGAATTATTATGGTATCTAAAAAGACGACACCACTACTAGAGAAGAGAGAGCAGTAATGATCGGGGCATTTTTGGGTTAGCGGAACGCCGGACGGCGCTCGATGACTTCATACGACGTACAGTAGAGACGTCGACGACAAATAGTACATCTTTATTATTTCCAGTTCCTCCCACATCTGCCCCGCAGACCGTGGGCGAATACTACCAGTCTCATACTGGTTTGCGCTGTAACGCCAAGCAAAACATTCGTTTAACCTCTTGGGGGCCTCGCCGCGCACACCCACCCACCCACGCGTCAAGCAAGCATACACTACAGCAGCACAGACACACCTAGGGCCGGCCTCGACAACTTCCTTCCTATTTAGGCCGCAAAAAGCGCCACAATCGATTGACTGGTATTAGCGCCAGAGATTATCCGACAAATACGCCACGCCTTCTCTAAACGACCGGACCTAAGTTGGCCACCGGGTCGCGGCAGACAGGCGAAAGCCGGTTGGCAGCACTTGAGACGACCTCAATCTTTTATGTGCAAAAGCGCACAATAGAACTCTCACTGACAATAGAGTAGAAATCAAATCAATCTCGTTAATCTTCAATCATTTGGCGCCGCCAACTTGAACTCCGCTTCATGGCCACCACCTCGTTTATTACTGATTCCACCAGTTCGGAGGTCGTGTGACGTCCGCCAATGTCCGGCGTGTGCACCTATAGACAAGGAGCATAAGATTTTGTGATCAGAAGTGCTAAGGTGTACCCGTTTTTCGACTAGGGTTCTTGTGAGGGCTGATTCGATAACGGCGGCATGTTGGTTTAGTCTGAAAATGAGCAACGTGTAAAGTTGACAAGTCAAGGCAGAGCATCGGCCTTGGCGTCACTTTAATTAGGACAGGTAATGACCACTTACTGGAATGGCCGGGTTGCCGCCAGTGCAGTGCACAACACCCGCCACTTAGAAATTTTATTGCCGCCCTACAAATTAGGATTGACAGCTCGACTATCATCATCACCCCAACTATTTATCGCACACTTCCTTATTCTAACGATTTTTTGCAACGTCTTTTAATACCAAAATTAGCTAGAAACATACTGCAAATAGCGCAACATATCGACGCCGGCTTGCAGAAAAGCAGTTGGGTTGGCCACGTTTTTATCCACCAACGATGAACCGGTGTTTCGAGTGCCCTGTAGAAATACGTCAGTTATAACAAGCAATATGTAGTAAAAACATCAAACTGCAGCGTCCATAGGGGTGTAGGGTTGGTACATCGCGTTTTCTGGGGAAAGTAGGAAGAAAGTAGTATCAGAGAGCAATAAACTGCTTGCTGGTACAGGGAAACCGACGTTTGACAGATGGTCAAAAGCTATGCTTAACGGGCATTTACAGATCGCATTACTATCTTATCTTGCATCTTGCAATCACTGGTGGTAACCGCATTTACCGTATCTCGTTCGTAACTATCCGATCCGATCCGCCTTACGGCCTACGATCAGACTCGTGGTCCATTTCGCGACCCTCGTGACTCGTAATCTCGGACGTAACCCTTCTTTCACTGCCAGCCACTCCTAGCCATGCTGATCTGATGGGTGCCGGTCACCAGGTGGGCGGCCGGCATGGTGATGCCATAATGCTGACAGCTCCCGACGGCCGTCGGTGCCCCATATGCCAGAGGGCTCCCCGCGTAGTTGGTTTCTCAGTCAGCTTCTGACATCGTAGATCTTCTTCTCCAACGCGGCACGCTTTGTGGAGCGGCTTCGGTGCAACGGCAGATCCAGTCGGTTCCCATTTTACCTACTCGCTGTCACCAGCTTTCGGTGTCCTGGGTGGCGCTTTGTGCCAACGACCAACTGTTTCTTGCCGCGGCCGTGGCTATGCTGCCTAACCCACTACACTACACCAACTGTGCTTGAATTTACTGTATCTCGTTTGTAACTATAAATAGGATCTTGTTACGTGGTCTGTACATTAAGCATGAACCGTCTGTCAAGCCGATTGCAGACGATCTGTAAATGCGCATTAGCACATCGCATTTAACGTAACACAAGTCATAGGCGCCCTGGCGTTAGTGATAAAGGACGCTACAATTTTTTTCACCCCTTCGCAAAATGCTGAGTACGCCACTGTCACAAAGGTATACCGTTTCAAAAATGGCGTATCTTTCTCCAATATTACTTCCCGATACCAAGCCAGGCCCACCCACGACGCCGCATGCAATATTGGAGACAATGTTTCCATATAAATTAGGCATAACCATCACATCGAACTGCTGAGGCCTTTGTACCAGCTAAATTACGACCACTAAAATCAGTATCGAAAACCTGAAAGAAAGAGTTACCTGCATAGCTGTGTTATCAATGATCATGTTGTCAAACTGCAAAGAACTGTAATTGGCGGCAATTTCCTTGCATACCCGCAAAAATAGGCCGTCGGCGATTTTCCTGCAATTTCCGGTGAGGTAATGTGAGAAAAGCAAAAGGCTAACGGATTTACATTATGTTAGCCTTGTGTACGGCCGTCACCTTTCTCCGGCCGTATTTGACTGCATAATCGAAGGCAAATCTGGCTATCCGCTCGATATTGTCGCGTGTGACTATTTTCAGACTCTCCACCACACCCGGAATCGTCTAAAAACCACCAAACGCGATAATAAAACCTTTCGCCGGTTATAATTGGTGGGTAGATGAATTTCGCCGCATTCTTCACAGATAAACCGGCATCTTTAAGTCGTGCGTCTCGTCATAACACCGATGGGGTGCATATGCCCGGCCAGCCCAGCAGTTACAGAGTGTGAAAAAATGGAATAATCAATTTGCTGACGGATGGGAAAACTAACTTAATTAATTCTTAACCAATTGGGCTAAAAATCTGGCTTATGTTCAGAAAATTGAATTTGACAAGGCAGGCGGTCTGGAACTAGAAAGCGCTCAAAAACGCTAAACTTAGACAAAAAAAACAGTAAACTGCTTTACAAAAAACCCAGGGCACTGTCAGATAATGTGGCCCCAGAAGGTTGAGCTAACAAACTACCATAACACTATTTTTACAAATACAGTAATGGTACGGATACAGTATCAATCGTATCATTAATCGTATCAATCGGCTAATGCGGTAAAAAGCAAATTTTCGACAAAAAATTGCTCAAAAACCACTTTTCTGAACATTGTCAAAAAATAGAAATTTTCCAGAGAGATTTGAAAAAAATCGGGTTTGGCGCGTAGTTGCATTTCTGTGGCTTAAAAACGCATCTAGAGGCTTTCTAGCAGCCTCTAGCAACGTTTGGTAGATTATTATTTTCGTCCTCCTGGGCACAAGCACATGCACAAGCGTGATCGAGTTAACCGAGTTTCATACCATACTGAGTTTTCCGAGTTTTACCGAGTCTTGCAAAGAACCATAACGACTACTGACCTAGAAAGGTGCACCGTAATGCTATAAAATAGCCTAAATTTCAGGACCTAGAAAACCGTTGCACTTATGGAGGTGTTACACTTACATACTGTACAATGGTGGTTTGACTGACTGTACCAAGTTATTCCGAGTTTTCGAGTTGAACCGAGCCTCGTTTACATTAGTACCATCCTACATGTTAACTGCCAGAATGATTGTTTTAGTGTGGTTAAATGGCAGAAAACTACGCTGGTACAAGTAAAACGGCATTATTTAACCGCATTTGTTGTGCCTGGTTCTAACTATATAAAACATAGTAGTTCTTGCAACTGCTAGCATGCATTTATGATCCAGCTGAGTGCAATTTCAATTTTTAGGCTGACATGAAAAAGTGACGTTCTGCATCGGTAGAAACAAACAATTTTTCCACTCAGCTCACCTGAATGGAACATTTTGCACAGCCGCTGCGAGCCAACAACCTGTAAATTTGTCAGCCACTAAAGTTTCTACAAAAGAAACTCTAGACCAATTTACAGAACAAACGTCCAAGAATTGAGCTCACAGCAGCCTTTCAATTTTTTCCATTCAGATGAGCTGAACGGAAAAATTGTTTGTTTCTACCGGTGCTGCTACCGGTCGATCGCTAATAGAGGGGGAGGAGAGTGAATAGAAAGTGTACAACTATAGTACATGCCTCGTGTTCCATTCCAGAGTATTCTCCTTCTGTATTCTGTCTGATGATGACCAGGTCGACGTCATTGTGTTTGGCCGGAACGTTTGGGATGCTTTTGCAGCAGAGCACATTAGCATACAGGTCCAAGCGAGCTCTCAGTTCAATGTTTCGCGATTTGGCAATCGTGCCGTTTAGCGATCTGGTTTCTACGTTGCCTAAAACAACAACACCACTCTCTCAGTACTTTCGGCTTCGAGAACTATGGCACAAAATTACCTTTGAGAGCAATTCCATTTCGTTCGATACTCATGATTGCATGCTCCAAATCGTCTTCATCTTGGGTGGACGCGCCGAGACCGGCTGTCTCGAAATCCACTGGAACTTGGGCGGCGCTAAATCAGAACCAAACATACCTCTAGAAGCAATCGGTTCAGTTTTTTTTAATTCTCATGCAATTTTGGACTAAAAGACTATCGAAGTGAAATGACTGCTATTCAGCTGGAACCTTTTCTAGGTGATTTCTGTTTTCTACTTGAACATTTTCAACCACAGGCTGTCTCCGAAAATTAACACTTTTCTTTTGTGATCTTTTCCGCAAATATTGACCAAATTGGCTGCAATATGAAACAGCATACATGTAACAGGTCACCCGCCGAAGGGGGAGGGGGGGTTGGGGGTCTGGCGCCGGCCGGGGGGGGGTCTAAGCCAAAATTTGGGGGGGGGGGTGTGGGCACTAAACAACGCTCAAAAATCGCTATTTTTTGGCTAAAAATCGCCAAAAATCGCTAGTTTGGGCTGAAATACAGCTAAAAAGTGTTGTTTTGCAGGCGATTTTGGCAATTTTTCTGCCCATGACCATGGTGCCGGTACCATTATATAGTGACAGTACCTTATATGGCAACGGTACCCCAAGTACCGGTACCATATAATTGGTACCGGACCGGCACCATATATGGTGCCAGTACCGTAAACGGCGGAAAGTGCCTGACTGTATGACCAGAAATTTGTATAAACGCTGGGCTTTTTAATGTGTCAAAATTTTATGCATCGAGAATGAGATACCTTGAACAAGTTAGTATTATCATGATGATCTGTTTTTCTGCTCAGGTCATTCAAAAAACACAGATACAGGGTGTTAGGTTTAAATCCGGACAAACTTTAAACTTTCATAAAATTTTTATTACTGAACCGATCGGGCTGAAACTTCGTTTACAAGTGCTCTGTGGTGTTAGCTGTTTCTGGAATCAGTTTATTCCACCATGTCTACTGAACAGGACCGCCGCGCAGCTGTAATCGAAGGTCTCCGAAATAACTGAACGCCGGGCGAAATAATAGAGTTTTTCAATTACCCAAAATCGACTGTTTATGAGATTGCCAAGCGATTTAAAGATCAGGAAGCACAAGAAGAAGGTTCAGGCACATCATCCAGTAAGTCACACAACAGATCAGAGTGAAAAAAGCGTGATAAAGCCTTTTTGGATAAGCTGCAGGAGAAAATCGAAGAGGATCCAACAGTTTCACTGAGAACTCTTGCTGCTAGGATGGAGGCTTCTGTTTGGACCATCACTGAAGCTATCCACAATGATCTGTGATATCACTCCTATGTCCTGAAAGTTCGCCAGCTATTGACAGATGCCCTGAAAGAGCGGCGTCTGGCCAAAAGCATGCTGCTGCTCTCATGACTGAAGCATGAAACAGCAGGTCCAAAGGAATTGTGGCCTCCGTCCTCACCAGATCTGAACCCCCTGGATTACTACTGCTGGGGCGTCATTGAGAGAGAGTCCAACAAACGCGCGCACAGTAACATTGCCTCTCTGCGCCAAGCCATAATTGATACATTCGCGAATATGAGCCGAGGAAAGCTAGTCAATGCCTGTAGTCGCTTCCGCAGCCGTATTGAGGCAGTGAGAGAGGCAGGGGGCAGTTACATTGAATGATCTGTTACTACTTTGTTACATCAATGTTTGTGTAAAAAATCTTAGAAATCCGCTGAGTAGTTTGTCAGATATCTTAGTAAATTTTTGCTTGTTTGCTCAGTCCGGATTTAAACCTAACACCCTGTACACTGGAAACCATCATTTTCTCAAGACAGCGTCAATCTTAATGCATGAAATTTTAACACAAAATTTCCCACAGTTTTGCAGAGTTTTCTCCAAATTTCAGGTCAGCGCGCAAAAATTTTAGGAATAGACAACAAAAAGAAACGTTTCCGTTTCAAACACTATTTCTTTTGGTACTTAAATTATCAAATTTCACATATTCTTGAATTTCTCAGGATTGGCTCAAATCTGGCGCACCAAACTTTAACACACAAACTTTCTCCAATTGTGGCACCTTTCTTTCAAATTTCAGCTAGTTTGATCTAAACTTGCCGAAGAAGCAGCAAAAAGAAATGTTGTCACTTTTTGGACACCGTGTACATAGTACAGTCAGGCTCTTTATGGTACCGACACCATATATGGTACCACCCACCACAGGCCCCGAACGTGGGGGTACCATATCGTCGCCAGCCACTGTGGTAAAACGAGCCAAGTAACAAAATGGAAAAAATGGAGTTAAGTGCGAAAAACTATAGCTAAAGCACTTAAAACGTTTTGGCAAAGGAACGAAGTCGAAATTCGCTCTGTGTCAGGAGATACAGCCATGTAATCAGAGGCATGTGCACGGACGTCACCAGGTGATCCTGGTAAAATGAGCCAAGTGCTTTGTGCTTATCCTGTTACCTGACTTAATTTAACACAAGTGACACATGCATAATAGTTTGCACACCAAGTATGTACTTGTATTTTAGGTAAAAAATATTTAAACTGATATTGAAGCTAATTCACGAAAATGTAACAAAATATTTAAAAGGCGAGTTTCAGTTTCTCCATTTCGACTTTCTGTTACTTGGCTTGTTTTACCATAGTGGCGACGATATATGGTACCGGCACCTTATATGGTGACAGTACCATAAACAGCGTAAAGTGCCTGACTGCAGTATTTTTAGACTCATTTTTGACAACTCCGGTTATTCCAGATAAGCCAGATGCTAAATCGCCAGCCTCTGATGAGCTTATTTAAACAAATGCCTCACTAGTTTCCCTTGCCACTTTGGCGTGGCGTAGAGGATACAGTACATAGGTCGGAAAACCTGGGGGTAGGGGTGTGACTCGAGCAGGTAAAGGGTATGCCAACTTTCAACCATGAAGGAATATAAGTAGGCTGAGCAGAACGTACCTGAACACTCGTTCTACATGACTGAGCATTTCCGGTCCAATACCATCACCGGGAAGAACAGTGACCGTTTGACGACCTCCATATCGAGCTAGGGGCAATTTCTGAAAGCGCCAAAATTAGCGACAGAACAAACAAAGTGTTCTCAGAGAAAACGGAGCAAAGGTACGAGCAAGGCAGGCGAGAAGGCAGTCTGGAATGTGGTGGCTTTGAGCGTTTCGCTGGTAGAGGCTGTGCTTTGCATAGCGTCGGCTTCCTCTTGCTGGTGGTGTGTCATTGAGCTTAGGCTGCGGCCACCGCCGCCACTGAGCCGTTGTTGTGTCTGTAAACAAGTTGCTACCTACAGTTCATTTTGTGAATAGAAAGGGGGAAAAACAGAATCATTTTTGATTTACTTGAATCAGTCGTACCACAAGGTTTCTCTGGCCAAAACGACGAGCCGTCATTTTTCTACTCAACACAGCGTTTAAGACACAAAAGAAAACAAACAAATAACAACAATAACCAAGCGTGCACCAAAATTTACACGGGACCAATCACTGCCCCCTTCTGGGTGCGTCGTTGGTATCTCCCGATCAAAGTGGCCCATTGTTTAGGCGGTCTGTACCAAAGTGGTCCAAATGCAATTTCAGATTGTTTCGGCTTCTGCAATGCTGTGAAGTAAAACAGAGTGTTCTTGAAGCACATACACCTGACCTGATGTAGAAAACCGAAGATTCGGATTAACCTACTAGAGCACAACCACTTTTAATGTACAAACGCGTTCTTTGTTGATTTCACAACGGTAACTCTTGCTGCTTGCCGCCGTCTCTGTCCGCCGGGCCACAAGCAAACTCTATGGGGAAAAAGGTTTTGCTATAAGCAAAGACCACTTAGCACTGTTTAATCTACCCGTGACGAATTCAGTTCCAACCAAGCTTCTCCTCAACTGAAAGGCGTTCGAAGCCGTGCCATATCTCTACTTAGGGTCGAAATTAGTGCGAAACCGCATATTACTCAAAAACATTCTGTGCATTACTAAGAAAGATCGCCTAGGCATTATAGTGTTCTTTATTTACTAAGGTCACAGATCACAGATTAGGCAAATCACAGAACAACATAACAACTCTCAACTTATAACTGGCACGAAAACTAGAAGCTAACTAGATGCATTTTTACTACAGGAACGCTTCAAGAATCCAGCGTAAAGCATAGAATATATAGAATGAGGTGACACATGTACTACAGGTGAATCGCGAGAGAAGAAAGAGCGAACTAACCAGACCAGTAATCCTACAACGAAAAATCAAGCAGATAAAGCTTATTTTTACCACAGTAGCTGCAGAATGCCGTAAATTGACGCCAAAGCGGCATGTCATTCTAAAACGTTGATAAGTATACAACATATATATCGAGTCTGTAAATTTTCTTACTGGGAAGCAACAGCTACATTCTTGGATGAAGCAAGCACAGCGGCAAAGGCTAATACGAAAACGCCGCAGTCATAGCCATTGTTTTGCTTAGGACAGTCCTAAAGCAAACAACGTATTAATCAATCTGTTTTTCGGCTTACGTAGGTACCACTGCTATCTCGGTGTGCCAATTCTCGTCAGGTGTACCGGTGGCACCGTTTCTGAGGGCCATCTTGACACATGCCCTGAAGAAACGAAAAAGGAGATAATTAACAGGATTATAACTACGCAATCCACTTACAGCAGCTTTGCCATTATGACCTCTGCTCCGTATTGATAGATTAGCTGCGGTATTTCTTTTTGTTCCCAAGGAACGCCGAATCCCGTCTTTGGACGACCACGGCCACGACGTTGCATTTTAGACGATCAGCCAGCTAAATAAACTGGAACTGCTTACAAATCTTCCCACTACAAAAAGTCTGAAAAACACGTCTGCACCAGCACACCGGAAGAATCAGTCATGATTTCCAAAAATAAATCGAATTTTTGTTGTTTAGACGGTTTCACGCGTTGACAGACCGTAGAAGCGATCGCAAAATATATCTAACGGGCCAGCTAAATTTCGTTCGATTTGCTAAATAAATCTACCGCCTGCTAAATAGCGCTAAATATTGATCCGGAGATCACCGGCCCGCACCCCCCTTCTGAACCGCGCCGCGCCGCACCGTGCGGCGGCAAATTTAAATCACCCGGCTACTGCCACTTGGTTAATTGCGCGCGATCTTCAAAATTAAAATTAAATTGAAACCCCCCTATCCCCAGGTCGGCCCGGAGCTGTTACATGTTTGGTACAGTGTATTTTTGTGCGAACATTCTGTAGGGTATAAACGCAGTGGTCACAGTTGTTAAAAACAATTTTTGAAGGCTTTGATAGCGATCTTACACGAAAACCACGAACTGTCTGCATGGTCACATTCAGAGCGGCGCTGTTCTTTCGAAGAAAGCAATTAAAAACTCTAAACCTTACACACGAAACCGATTACTTAAGTCCGGTCGAGAGCTGATCGCTTGTGTACAGACCCGCCATTTTTCGTTTTGCCACCACCCCCTTGACAACGCAGGGCACGCTCAACAAGACCCGGTCCGTACACAAGTCGCATGACAGGGCGTGGTTTGGCAGCATCTCGAGCGGGCCGTCTGGGCCAATCAGAGGGAGGTGGCGTGATCGAGCGATGCGTGCCTATTGGAGGAAGAGGAGAGCCCAGACGGACCAAGGCTAGTGATTGGGTGACATTATTGATCACTAACGTCTAGAACTTTTTTCTTTTTGACTAACAATCACTTTGGCTGTATTGTGTGTCTTGCGGCTGGTTGTGTGAGTAAAGGCAACCGAAGAAAAAGCTGCTCTTCTGCACGATAAGGCACCGGTGCCTCCTGAAAGTGAGCTGCCTCTGTCTTCCTAACCACCTGTAGTGTGGTTCTGCCCCGTCCTGCTCCAATTGCCTCAGTGTGGCTTGGGTAGCGCTCGGGTCGTCTCCTTCTCTGTTCGGCTCACCAATAACACGATTATTGGTCGGTTAATGAGCGTCGTCAACAGCCAACAGTCAACCCGGTTTTTTTTTACTTTCTACTTTCTTTAACTGCGCTACAACCTGTTTTTCCTGCTTGTTTTGCTGTCGGTCGATTATTGTTTTATTAACGATACCTACTTTTTCTACAAACCAACGCCATCACCAAAAACAACGTTTTTTGTTCCTCTTCCAACGCTTCATCTGTCCAAGGCCCCATATGGAACCAACGGAAAAGTGTCGGGTTAGGGCAGATTTGGAGGTGTGCCCCCGAGATTTGTTTTAAATCGCTGCTTTTATTCTAAGGATGGAGTGCAAGGAAGAAGATTCGTCAGCACCAAGGATGAAAGAAGTGGGTCGAGGATTCCCCACGGGAAGAGGAACAGGCACGCCGCCACCACCAGGACCGGGGCGAGGACCAATGCCACCGCCGCCTGTAGCTACTACACCTAGTTTGGGACGAAGCGTTTCTCGTAACGCGCCGGGGACGACATCGTCTGCTACACTCTCAACAAATCGCTGAGCCGGGACCGGGGCGAGGACCAATGCCGCCACCTGTCGCTACTACAGCCAGACCGGGATGAGCCAGCGCTTCTCATAATCCACCGGAGACGACGCCTCACCTGCCACCGTGCCAACCGATCGCTGAGCAGAGACCTACTCCGCTATACTCCAGTACTGACGGAGGGTTGGCTAGTCGAGCCATACCCGGTCGGCATTTGGGGTCCACCTACATGGATGACGTTCCCCGACGAGCCATTGTCAGAACTACAACTCTGCCGCCGCCGTATTCGGGGCCCACTCTAGTGGATGACGTTCCCCGACAGACCGCCGCGCCAGAGACTACGCCACTGTGCTCTACCGCCGAAAGGGAAAGTGCCGTGTCGGCCACGTCGGCCACGTCGGGCCGGCATGTGCGCTCTACTCAGATGAGGAACGTTTCTCATCGATCGGCTAGCAGAGAGGAGGGAGAGCGTCGGCTAGTGAGGCCGAACTCTTTGCCGCTCACTCGGCCGCAGTACCCACGCAACACTGCCGGCAGAGTCGTAAGGGATCCAGCGCCAGTTTGGCCATCGATTGCTCCGTCTCAGTGGCCGCTACAGACTCTACCGCCTGCCACTGTGCCACCGCCGCTACCGCCATATGGACAGTGGCCGCCTTCGGCCACGGCCATGGACGTGACTTGACCGCCACCGCCATCGTCACTGATAACCGTCTCCTACCAACCCCAGACGTGGACTTTGGAGACGTGGGAAGGACCAATGGGTTTCGGCCATATCAGCGCGGGTTTTCCGGTACCCGTGCAGCTACCTAGCGAGGTCAACTTGCCAGTCACTCACGCGGCAACCACCAGCTCGGCTACCTACCAATTACGTCAGCAATGGGGACAAGGGGCGAGTGAGCCGCCAGGACATAGAGCTATTACCGCATCCAGACCACGGATCAGCGCGTGTGCAGTGCCTGATCCGATCCGATCCGATATATTGGGGGGCCTGTACGGCCCTATGATCAGACCAACATGTCCATTTCATTTCCCCATATCATCTCTCTTCATTTTGGATACTATCACCAACGCAAGGCTCAACCAGCCTTGGGGGATATCTAGCGGTTAGGTATACCCGAGGCTTTAATCAACCTCAGGAGGTCCCTAACGGTTACATCGCTCAACTCCTGGGTGGTAAGATATCTACTGCCCAGAATAGCTTGTCTATGTCCAGCCAATGCATCACATTCTGTGACCAAATGTTCAGGCGTTTCCTCCTCCTCTAAGCAAAATGAGCATGTTGGATCATCCACCAAGCCCATGATGCTGAGATGTCTATTAAGGTTACTACTGTGTCCAGTTAACCAACCGACCACCAGTTTCAGTTCCCTTCTACGAAGACTAAGTAATTCTCTGGTCACCAACAATCTGGGTCCCAGAATGAACTGCTTAGATTGCCTACAGTCGGTTCATAGATCCCAGGCAGTTTGCAGCTGGTTCTTTGCCCAACTTCTTAAATCTGTCCTCACTTTCCCAACTGAGATGCCAAGGGCCGGTTCCGGCCCTATAAGTGGCAACTCAGAAGCCGCCCGAGCTAGTCGGTCAGCCTGCTCATTTCCCTCCACATCCGATTGTCCAGGTACCCACATCAGCTGTAGCTTCTTCTGAAGCGCCAGTCGTTTTAGTTCCCTGACACACTCAGCAACCAGCTTAGAGTTGATGCGTGGAGATACTAGCGCTCTTAGAGCTGCTTGACTATCTGAGCAAATACAGATCCATACATGTAGTTGGGGGGGGGAATGGGGGGGTATTTTCCCCCAGGCCCGATTTTCGGAGAAAATTCCCCCCCAGCCGGATTCTGGGGGGGGGGAATTTTTTGAAACCCTATTTTGGGTTTGTAAACCTGCAAACAGGGTTCCAGAAGCCCTGATTAGGGTTTCAGAAACCCAACTTGGGTTCCGGAGCCCTAGTTTGGGTTTCAAAAACCCTAAATAGGGTTCCGGAACCCTGTTTTGGGTTTCAGAAACCCTAATTAGGGTTCCGAAACCCTGTTTTTGGGTTACTGAAACCCTAAATAGGGTTCCGGAACCCTAATTTGGATTACTGAAACCCTAAATAGGGTTCCGGAACCCTAATTTGGGTTTCTGAAACCCTAAATAGGGTTCCGGAACCCTAATTTGGGTTACTGAAACCCTAATTTGGGTTACTGAAACCCTAATTTGGGTTACTGAAACCCTAAATAGGGTTCCGGAACCCTAATTTGGGTTACTGAAACCCTAATTTCGGTTACTGAAACCCTAAATAGGGTTCCGGAACCCTATTTTGGGTTACTGAAACCCTAATTTGGGTTACTGAAACTCTAAATTGGGTTCCAGAACCCTAATTTGGGTTTCTGGAGGGCCGAAATAGGGTTCCGGAACCCTATTTTGGGTTTAAAAATCTCTAAAGAAGGTTCCAGAAATGCATTTTAACTGTATTATGTCGAATAAAATGGTTTTTTTTGCACGTTTTAAAGCAAAATTAGCTTTTTTTGCACATTTTAAATTAAAAATAAGGTTTTTTCCACGTTTTACAGCAAAAATAGGGTTTTAAACGGAATTTTTGCACTTCAGACAGGATTTTTACCCCATTTTTAGTCCTCAAAACCCTGTTTTGAGCCCAAAAAAGGTCGCTGAAACCCACTTTTGGACACCAAAAAAAGGTTGCTGAAACGAAACCCCCTTTGGACATAGCCCTGAAACCCTATTTTGGATCATAAAAATTCCCCCCCAGCCGAAAACCCAGCTACATGTATGTACAGATCTTCTGCTCTGGACAGTTTACTAATCCCAGAGCCCTGGCGCAGTTCAATATAGCATAGACCTCCACCTGGAAAACCATTGCGTATTTTGCCAGGGGAAAGGAATCCTCCACCCCTAGTCTCTGTATAAATACTCCTGCTCCCGAATTCTCTAAACCTGTTAACCTGGAACCATCTGTATAACAGTAGAGAGTATCGGTTCCATTAGGAGTATTACCTTGCCAGACCTCCCTACTCGGGAAGTCGACCTGATATTTCTTATCAAACACGTAATTGGGTAGTTGTTGGTCACTTGGGAATTGGTACAGTGGCGATAAATTGCACAATTGTGCCCAAACACTACAATGACCACGACCTACCCTGTGCCACTGATTAGTACTTTTAAGTCTGTAGCAGGTCGCCATCGCTTCCACTTGAATCCAAGTGTGTAGCGGTGGAAGACACATTCCATTGCTGCTGTAGGTGTTGTTTGTAGAGCCCCTGTTATGCATAGACACGCCAGTCGTTGTAAACGGTCCAGCTGTGCTTTTGCGCATTCCAGGTTTGTCCGTTTCTACCACACCACAGCTGCAAAAGCTATCATAGGTCTAATGGTCACAACATAGAGCCACTTGACCACCTTAGGAGACAGTCCCCAATTCTTCCCAACAGCTCGTTTGGCTTGACAGAAAGCTGCTCTGGCCTTGGAGCATCTGGTTTCAAGGTGAACTGCCCAATCTAATCGGGAGTCCAAATAGACCCCCAGATATTTTACTCGCTTTACTAACTGGAGCCGCTTCCCATAGATCTTAGGGAGCTTAAGCCCAGTTAGCAGCTGTTTTCTTGTGAATAGGATCAGCTCTAACTTGTCCGCCTGTATGGCCAGACCTTCTTCTTCACACCATCTTTGGACAACCGTAAGTGCCCTCTGCATGAGGTCACATACAGTGTCCAAGAATTTCCCTACCACGAGAACTACAGTACTCCATCATCAGCGTAGCCCAGCGCATAAAACGATGAATCGTTTAGCCGCACCAACAGGCAATCAGCAAGGAGTATCCAAAGTAGGGGAGATAAAACCCCTCCTTGTGGACATCCCCTGCGCGTATTGATGGATCTGCGACATTGCCCCATTTGAGCAGTCCCTGTACGGAGTTTGAGCATGGACCCAATCCATTGGATAAGGGTAGACTCCACGCCCCGCCTCCTCAGTGCCCGTTCAAATGATGCGAAAGATGCATTGGAGAAGGCGCCTTCTATATCGAAGAACGCTCCAGTGCAAACTCCTTATTCTCTAAAGCTCTTTCTACACGACCAACCAAGCAGTGTAAGGCCGTTTCCAGAGACTTGCCTGCCTGGTAAGCATGTTGATTAGGATGGAGCGGTACATGCCGAAGCACCCCGTCTCTGAGCGGTCAGATTGAAAAACAGATGTCATTTTCGCAGTCAGCGAAAAAAACTGCATTAGATTATATAAATTTGATGGCTCTGTACCGTACATGCGACTGAATAGAGTCACCTTTCAAACGAGCATGTTAGTACAAGTGCAGCCGTTTTCTTTTCTTCCCAAATCATAAAAATGCCCATAACTTCAACACTAGACAACGTAGAGCAAAAATATTGTTATTTTCGGAATCAGCAGCAAAAACCACATAAGAAAAACTGCTTTGTACCGCGGTTTATGGTCTTGCTAGCGAGTAATTCCACTCAAGAAATACTGTCGGTCAGAACTTTGAACGCAAATTTCTCCCTACCCAGAGCGAATCTAGCTAAATTGAATGCATTTGCACACAAAACTGCATCGAACAGTAGGCTAACCATTAAGCTTTACGGAAAAAATGTTTTTCAAACACCTTTGAGAGGCCAAAACACCCCCCTCCCCTAAACAGCACACTTTAGTGCGCTCATTTTGTTTGGCCAACTCACACCTAACCTTTGTTAAAAGATTAGCTTGGCAGGGCCTTTGCACTAAAAGTTATAAAGATTTTTTGAAGAAAAAAAACGGAGTGGCACTTTGCGGCAATTTCGTAGTTTTCGGTGAATATCATGCTAATCAGCTATGAACTGGAAACGGGAGTACCAGAATCTGAAAGGCCATTGGAACAGCTACAAAACCATATGCGAGTCGGGATCCTAGCTTAAGACACGAATGAAGGATGATCGTTTGAATGGAGACTGTCAGACACCAGAAAATGAGCCCGAAAATTACTGCCGACCCAAATTTGAGGGGGTGTAGCTCCGGTCCCGGGGGTTGCTGGTGGCCGGGCATGCACCGTTTGGTCTTCGACTGTGCTCTATTTTAACAGACATTAATATCAGTCAGAGATCCGTGTGATGACCCTGCTTGCCCCTTCAAAGCTGACCAAAATGCATCTTAGAGATCAAAACTGAGTCTCAGTAAGGAAAACTATGGAAAAGAGCCGAAAAAATGCTAAATTTGGCTCATTTGGACCCAGCCGCTTATTTTACCGAAAACAAGCGGGCCGGGCCGAAAATTCCGGCCTAGTAGCGAGTATGAATGCTAAAAGTGACAGCAACAAGTTCGTTCTTACTGACTTTTAATAGTACAGATAACGCAATCGGCAGATCCAAGAACAAAACAAGAATCAGTACAGTAGTAGTAAGTGAATGAAAAACTGTTATCCACCCAGTACTCCACGCATGTGCATCTGCATAAAATCGGTGGCCGGGTGAGCAGCCACCATCTCCTGCACGCTGAGGTAGTGCTTGACACGATAGGGTCGACGGACATGCGGCCCCACCTCAAAATCGTTGATCTCCATCTGTTGCTGCTGATGCAACACCTGCCAGTAGTAGAGCACCTGCTCAGTCCGCCAGTCCCGCTTCACATAGACCACCATGACAGGCTGTTGATGAACGACCAACAAATAGGACCGGCTGAGCCTGATTTGGAAGAAACAGAAGATCATGAAGTAGAGCAGCAGCACACCGACCAGCTGAGACCATGTGAGAACCAACTCTGTAGCAGGCAGTTGATGAGTGCTTGTAGCGCCCAGGATGGCAGAACAAAGAGCGATGAAGAGTTTGTAGCACAACCATCTGCGGAAGGCCGACTCCATCAACAAGATGAAATACGCCAACGTAGCCACGTGAATGCTGTCTACGCTCGCTCTGCTGCATAGCTTGTGCAAGTGATCAAGCAACAGCAGCAACACCAGCAGATGTGCACAGGGGTTGAAGTTGTCGAGAATCAGGCAATCTGCGGCTGCGTTGAACAGACTAGTACCAATCAGCGCCAGAACGCGTCGAAGGGCTGTGCTCGCGGTTAAGAAAGCAAAATATGACCAGTAACTTGCAAGGGTGAACGCTTCGTGGACGGCATGGATCAGAAGCGATGATAATTTGTCGGGCCACTGCAATCCGGAAGATTGATTAGTGTTGCAGGTTAGTAGAGGCGAACAGTAGTAGAAAGTGCCGGAGAAGAGAAGCAGGCAGTGGAGTAGCAGAATGGCTGAGAACAGACAGAGCGGAAATGCGGAGCCGTCGCGCTGTTTCGTCACCCAAACTAGAACTGAACGCAACATTGAGACAGCAAACACGACAGAAACCGGTTCAGCACAGTCAGACAATGGGTGGACGGAAATTTGCATAAGGTGGAAAGGTTGTTTGCCTTGTTTTTTATGTACAGTTTTCACCAATCCTTTATTCAACCCACTTTGTATTGTATTCACAATACACTGATGTTGCTATAAAACTGTACAGACATTCTTCTACCCTGCCAACAATTTCAAGTTCAAGCACTAAGGAAGATCCTCAGAGGACTTTGTTCTCTTTATGACTGGTAAATAGCAATAAAACTGACTAATATAAATACTGATCTTTGGGTCTCTACATACCTATAGTACTCAGCGTAAACTGACTGGTTTACACTGTTAGAACATCAGCGACAATATCATGTAGTAGAGTAGAAAATCGTCAGAGCTAACCCTGGTTGCTGGCTTGGCAGTACTTTTTAAGGGCTAGGAGGCCAATGGGACCTTTCCTTCCTCTTCTTCCAAAGTCTATGGGACCATGTGTCTGTGGCTGCATTTGATCCGATCCGATCCGATCGAATAGCGGGGCGGGGGCCTTACGGCCTACAATCAGACTCGAGGTCCATTTCGAGACCCCCGTGATTCGTGATCTCGCACGTTGCCCTTCTTTCACTGCCAGCCACTCCTAGCCATGCTGCTGGGTGCCGGTCACCAGGAGGGTAGCCGGCGTGTTATGATGCCATGATGCTGACAGCTCCCGACGGCCGCCGGTGCCCCATATGCCAGAGGGCTGGCGGCATAGTTTGTTTCTCAGACAGCTTCTGACATCGTAGATCTTCTTCTCCAACGTGGCATGCTTTGTGGAGCGGCTTCGGTGCAACGGTAGATCCGGTCGGTTCCTATTTTACCTACTCGCTGTCACCAGCTTTCGGTGGCCTGGGTGGAGCTTTGTGCCGACGACCAACTCTTTCTTGCCGCGGCCGTGGCTATGCTGCCTAACCGACTAAACTACACCAACTGTGCTTGAATTTACTGTATCTCGTTTGTAACTATAAATACGTAGGATCTTGCTTTTTTTTTGTTTTGCGTGCCGACGACCAACTCTTTGCGGTACTGTGGATCAGGTATACCTGTACTGTACCTGTACCTGATTATCAAGGATTTTCTTATCAAACTGTACAAAAAGTGTACAAAACTTTTGTTCGTCCTAAGTTAGAATATTATGCCTCAGAAGCTTAGAATCTAGAGGGGATAGGGGGCTGGACGCCTGATGAGGGCCTTGGCCGGATTGGGATCGTAAGGCCCTTAGACCCCCAGCCCATGTATTTTTAAAACTCGAATCGAAACCACTTCCGTCTAAATTTGAACTTGCTTACCCCCTGGGGGAACGGGAAGTATAAACCATATGCAAACGGGTAAAGTCATTGAAACTTTAGCTTGTGTAAAAACTCTTTGAGTCGAAATTAAAATACGCTTCTGCCATTGCTGTCAGAATTACATAACAGATTTCTATGCTTTAAACCTTTGATCTGACAGTTTTGCTGCGTAGTATGCAAACGTAGTTTATTGTCGAAGATTGTGGCATATGGCTTTGCGGCCTAAACCATTACACCAACTGTCCCGGCCGTACAGAGCATAGTATTGTTATTGTGTACAGCTGCTATTATGCATGGCTTTATTACTGTATGAGTACGTATGACAGACTGGCTTCTGTTTAAAAGAATGAACGATTTGGTTTTCGCGCTTTGGATGTGCATGTTTCACTTTGTGAACCGGGACGAAACGGTCACTTTAAAACTTGGCCGGGACGAAACGGTCGGGACGAAACAGCCCGGACTAACAGCAAGGGGACGAACCGGTCGGGACGAAATGGGCGGATACCGTCGCGCACAGTGGCTATGCGTCTTAAACCAATACACCAACTGTGCCGGCGTGGCTGCATTCATTCTTGCTTTTCCGTTTTTCCTTTCTAACATTTAATGTAATGTACAGTATGTATGTGCGAAGATAAACTTTCTCCCTTCTTTCTTTCTATTTCTAACCGCGTGCATTCGGCCTCCGGTCATCCGTCAACGGAAGAAGGGATTTTGCAGGATATGGTATTGGCCAACGGGGTCTGAGCCCAAATTCTTTGGAGGGTCAGGGTAAAACCAAGCAAAAATTGCAATTTTCGGCTAAAAATCGCAAAAAAGTGGTAATTTGGGCTGAAATACACTGAAAAGCGCTGTTTTCGAGGCAATTTTACTGTCTGAAAATCAAAAAAATCGCAAAAACTTGCAGAAAAATTTCTTGCCATAAAAATCGGATGGGTGCGAAAAATGGTCTGAACCCCTGTTATATGACAGGTACTGTACGTACAGTAACTTACAGAATTGTACATACAATCAGTGATGCGGCGCGAATCAGTATAGTACCGCTCTATATACGTAGCCCAGGCCAGGAAAGTTTGGCCGACTCCCTTGTTTTGGCAACTGTCTGGTGAATCAACCGTTAGTTTTAAGTAATGAACCCTCCACTGATTACTTAACCGATGATTACACTTTACAAACCACACAAAATTCACAGACGAACAGTACATACATACGAATGATAAGTTTTCTTACGATTCATCAAACTTTATTCGCTTTGATCTTTTTGACATCACAGCTGCCTTTCGACACGTTCATACATACTATATACATTTTCTGCTTTCTTACAATGAATGAATTAATCACAGTCACCGAACATCAACCGACTGGCCGCAATACTACAAACGGTAACTCTAATCGTCGCACATAGCATGAGTAGATTTCCACGGAATACCTGATTCTGAAACAGACTCAACTTGATCTGAGGTGAGGTCAGCTTCACAGGGACTTACTGTTACATCGCGGCCCAAACTCTAACATCAGACAGACAGGAGTTTTCGTACACGAGACACTCAGCCACTCTAGAATAGCCAACTCTACACGAGCGTCAAGTCAATTTAGGAATAGTCCATAAAGTACAACGCTCAAAATTCAAAATTTGCACCCAATACCACATCCCCTCCCTCCCCTTTCTGCACTTTTTTGCCCCTGCAATGGATGGCCCCAACAGACAGATATCTCACTAAAGGAATAGTCGCTGGAGCTGGTAGCAACGCAGAAATGAGGATCGTCTGGGTCATCTCCCATATCAGGCTGTCCAGGCAAAAAGTGATGACGCCATTCATTATGGGTTGCCTCATCACGTGTCTCCTTGAGAGGTTTGTTAATGGGCATCCACACACACTCATCCACAACTCCTGTGTCAAAACACATCAAGCCGATCAGATAGAGATCTGCAACGCAAATGCAACTACTGGTACTGTACCTCAAACATTAAGTTCTTTTTTCGCTAATAGCGCCTTGTGGGTGGGCTTTTTGCTCATAACCAAAATCGTAGAGGCGCCCGAGCTCTGTATTGTGGTGCAACCTAATCTGTGCAACGTTTACTATAGTAATGCTAATTTGCGCAACAAAAAATCTGCTTTTTCTGTAGTTAGACTGAATGCGAGTTTTTTCAGTGAATCCGAATCTACAGACATCGGGAATTCTGAAAATGTACATGATGTTCCACGGTATTGTTACATGGTTGATCGTGAGCGGCGCACGGCCATCAAATTTCACACGAACATAGTGTAAGACAAGAGTAACTTAGTCTTAGAAGCCCAAAAGAAATCTCACTAGCATGGCAAAATTTTTTGAATTTAAGTTTTTGGATTTCATCACCAATGGAGTGAAAATTGGATTATGTTCTTCTGGCCGGCCAAATGCGATCTCCCGGAGATTGATGACATTGTGTTTATGCAGTATGGCGCACCTCCACATTTTGCGAAGCCCATGCTTGAATGCATGACATGTCACGTTCACTGAGATGCCCGACCTAACCTAACCCTGTGTGGCTTTTTCCTCAGAGCACATTAGAAGGAGCAAGTCTACCGGAAGTCAGACAAGGATGCGATTGAGCTGAAGAATAGATTAAGAGAAGACTGTCCCAGTTCCACATCGTGAGAACTCTGCTGAATTTCAAAGACCAAACGCAGAGAGTTGATTCATGTTTAATATATATGTAGAACACGTGGTTCTAAAAATCACTTTCCGATACGCATTGTTAATTTTTTATGCTTATTCCGGTATTATGGAAAAAAAAATTTTTTTCATAAAAACTTTCAGATATTACCTGAAAACATATTTAAAATTTTCGCTAATCCAATCTCGAGATATTGAGATTTCTTTTGGGACTAGCTAATTCTGGGATACCTTGTACTTTGGTTGACAAAGTTGACTTTGAGGAATTGGCGGCAAGAAAACGCAATAGCCCTGCACCTACCACAAAGCTTGTCCAAGGGCGGCTCTCCTAGTATAACATCGCTGACGAAGTGGTGTTGCGCATCTGTGTGTAGTACAGCAAGTTCGTATGCTCCGTGCTCCTGCATTATCATCTCGGCATCTGCGGCAGTCTTGCCTCTCAATTCTATCGGTTTATAACAAGAGGGGAACTCCAGATCTTTCAAGTGTTGGCAAGCTAGACATACGTAGTAAGATACATATTGGCCTGCTCCACAATTTCTGACTGATCGGCAGGGTGCATAATAAATGGTAGCATAAACTTTGGTCAGATTGGCTGGAATTTCGAACTTTGGTGCCAAAAAGTTGGAAATTTTATGTATGCCAAATGACCTGAAATTTTGGGAGAACGTCTGCAAAACTGTGGGGAATTTTGTGTATTTAAAATTTCGTGCATTGAGATTGACACAGTGCTGAGAAAATATAGAATTCTTGAACAT
>JASANB010007112.1:0-24201 GCA_030248155.1 Sabatieria punctata
TTTTCTGGTGCGGAGACAATTAAAAAGGTTTTTTTACAACTAAAGCCAGCTCACTCTTTCCATAAATAGTCAAGCAGTTGTGGTTTGGTTTAGGTGAGCGTGCGAGCTCCACCAGGTCCCCCGAGTATCGGCAGCTTTACCTTTGTGGTCGACTTGAAACAGGTGGACCGGGCCGACTTGGTAGCAGACGAGCACGGCCATTGGGGCAAAGGCTCGGGTCGTTTCTGGTACTTCGCCGACGGACGTGTGCTCTCTCGCGACAAAAAACCGTCTCAGGAGTGGGACTTTGTGCTGAAGAGCAACCGGTATCGACACCCCGGGGTGCCGGAGGGGCACTACGTGGCCAAGCAGATCTTCTGTGCGCTCTACCCAGACGACACCGAGGCCTCTGACTATGCAGTGGTGTGTTACGAGTGTTCGGTGCGTCCCGAGAAAATCCAGGTGGTGCCGCACAGAACTGCCAGCGAGAATCAGAAGAAAGCGCTACTGAGGATGCGCAAGATGAAGCCGATTGTCGGCCGGTCGGGAAGCCACATCAGCTCTGCTCGCGCGCTGCCTTTTGATCAGCCGAATAGGTAATATTGTGGAAGCAATTGAATAAGAAGCAAAACGGAAACTTAGAAGAGGTTGTACTAACTCTGAATTAGGTTTCGACCACTAACCTTGGCCTAATTCTTTACTTTATCAGTCAGAAGGTTCTTATAACTAAGAAACCATCAAAAACTGAGTGCTGAGCATTCTACCAGCAGACGGAGTGTCCCAAGTTTGATCGTTAGCGCGCGCGACTCTGTGAACGGAATTCTGCCAAATTTTAATCAAATATAGTGTCTGCAGTAATTTAGATGTCTTTGTCCGTTGCTTAAAAGATCAGTTTCACTTAGCTGAAGTAAATTTTCTGCCATTTTCTTGATTTTCAAGCGATACTGTGGCCTAAATTGCAATTGAAATGCCATTGACCTCAGTAAAGGTGATAAAGAAATAGGAGTAGAGGTGGAAATGGCGTCAAGGCAAGCACTTTTTTAAGTTCTGCAAGCGATAAGACAGTCGCCAAAGAAGTCGACTCAAGGTGCAGATTGCAGTTTGTTGAATTCAAATCTGCAGCTTCGCGACCTTATCGAGCACAACTGTTGCAAGCGCTTAACCAAGGCGAGCCTGATCGTGGTGTGGAACTCTATGAGTGGTTTTTAACAGAAAGATCATGACGATCAGTTTCAGATCGAATCCTCTGTTCTGAAGAGCTCCGTTCAAGCTGAACGTGTATGCCACATTGAAAATCACTAATTTCACGTTTTGTTGAATAAACGCAATGTCTTTTAATAGACAGTGCCCAAAATTGGCAGGCCTCTTAAGTTACCCTTGGCAGTATATTTATGTGAAATTTGGTTGAATTCCGTTCGCACAATCGCGCGCCGCTAACAATCAAAACGTGGGTCGCCCTGTATTAGCAAAAGAAACTGTTTGTAAATGATATCTAGGTAATATGTTTGTATCGGTATGTAAGTTGATACACAACAATGAACTTAGGTAATCGCTGTTGCTCCGGCTGAATATTGTCCAGTATAACCTAAGCTTGCATAGCATTTTTGTCTTCTCTGTCAGTGGTAATTTTCTAGGACCACACCAGGCAAGCCCTACGTTCTGCCGTCGAAGCACTTGGATGAAGGACTAAGGTAGGTACAATACAAAAGGTCAGAAGGTCACATGAAATTCTCGTGTAGCAAGTCATCCGCCGATGGAGAGAGAGGAGGTTGGAGTCTGGCGCAGACTAAAAGGATAAAAACCAAAATTCGGAGGGAGTTGCGTACTAAAAACGTTTAAATTTTCGGCTAACATTTTTAAAAAGTACTAGTTTCGCCCCAAATACATACAACACACATAAAAAAGGACCAAAAGCTACAACACACTTCGAAATGAGTTTTTAGCACGTAAGAAGGCTAACAATTGCTATGTTGTGCATTCAAATAGCAGTTAAAAGCTAAAATGACAGAAAGGGCTTCTAGAAATACCGATTTATCTTAACTATTAGTAGTGGAATGGAAACGCAAAAAGTTACCAGAGTTTTTATGTAAAAAAATAGTGATTTCTGAGACTTTTTCTGGTGATTTTTGTTTGTTAGTACTGGAGCTGCTACTAGTACTTGTATTTTTCGGTCGGGGTGGTGTGGGATTGGCCTTTTTATCTAGGGAGTAAATGCAGAATCCCCTAGCCTGAGTGCAATGTCGGGTGGTTGCAGACCTTGTTACTTACATGTACATAATATGTTTAAGGAGCAGAAAACTGAATAGAAATAACAGAAAAGTGTAAGAGATTTTTAGTCACTGCACTGGTTTTTAGGCCAGCAATGGACGATCCTAATTTTGAAAAGTTTCGAGAAATCGGCTGTCCAATATACGATACCGTCGTCTACCCCAAAGAGGAAGTGGCTGCACTGTTGGTGCTGGAGAATGTGGTCGACAATTCCAGGGTTTGTTGTTATCTCACACATGTAACAGGTCATCCGCCGAAGGGGGAGGGGGTCTGGTCTGGCGCCGGCCGTAGGGTCTGAGCCGAGATTCTACGGAGGCGGCTGGGCACTAAAATCGTAATTTTTCGGCTAGAAATCGGCAAAAATCGCTAATTTGGGCTCGCACAGCTAAAAACGGCTGTTTTGCATTTTAGTATCTGAAATTGTAAAAAACCGCAAAGATTTGCTAAAATCGGAGTGGTGGTCGGAAAAATCATCTAGGAAGGTCCCCCCGATCGGGCTACTGGTTGCAGCGAGTAGGTAGATGGGAGCCGACTGGAGCTGTCTAAGCACCTAAAGCTACAATAGCAACCACACGTGTTGGGACAGCTAACACTGACACGGAGTATGTGTGCCGGCTAGTAGTGAAGGCAGCAACGGAAGGGCAGAATGATATGGGTGTGCGTGAGTAGCCCCTCCATACAATCCATCCTATTATTCAGATATGCAGCCGCGTGCCGCTGTCGCACCCAACAGCCGGCGACTACACTTACATCGTGGACATGCACCGCGTACCGCGAATGGACCTGGCCTACGACAACCTGGGCAGATGGGGCAAGGGCTCCGGGCGCTGTTGGTACTACTTCGGCGACACCTGCATCGGACGCGATAAACGGCCTGGAACCGGCAACTGGGACTTTGTGCTCACCTGCAACCGCTACAAACACCCCGGAGTCGACGAGCCGGATTACTTGATAAAGCAGGTTTACTTCGCAGTCAAGCCGAACAAGGAATTGGCCTCGGACTACGCATTGATCACCTACGAGAGCAGTCTCCACCCTGACCAGGTGCGCATGGTGCCCCACAAGAACGCCAGACGGCCCGACCAGCCGTTGCACCGAACCAAGCCCAGCGTTCGACAGAGAGCCAGGGAACTGTTGCTTTGCGGAACGCCGATGCAGGTGCATCGCGCGCTGGTTAGGGAGCAGGGAGGCGACGCAGAGTTCGTCTGTCCGACCGACGTGCCCAAGTCGACGCAGCAGATTCGCGACCAGGGACGAATGATTCCCAAGTCGGCGCGGCCCCGGCCCTCTAGACGCGGACGTCCGACTAAGGAGGAAATTGAGGTGAGCCTCTGGTGCTGAGAGTACATGGGGAAAGGGGGCTGAGGGGGTTGGCCCCCCTCAGGCACTGACCTACCCCCATCAGCCGGCCGCTACCCCCATCAGGAATTTTTTGGAAGAATTTTGTATAGAAAATTATGATAAAAATATGCATGGATTAGATGTAAATGAGCTCAGAATAGCTTATTTTAATGAAAAATAAGCCAAAAAACCTTTATTTTAGCCAAAAATAGGACTTTTTGGCTTACCGCCCCCTCAACCCCCTCAGCCGCTCTTACCCCCTCAGCCCCCCTCAGGAATTGAAACTTCTACCCTCCCCCTCAGCCGAAATGCTAGCCCATGTCTGTACTTAAGTAAACGTGAATTGGATTTATCCCTTCGGAATCACTCCTTTAGTCAAACTACAACCTTTCTTACGCTCTATCTTTCAACATGTAGCATTGGCATGGCGTCTGCTTAATGTTACTCGCCCTCATAGCATACATGGACCGGAAAAATCCGGAGGAGTATGTGACTGCTTTTTGGCGGGGGTTCGAAAAGTATAAAATCGCTTTCCCAAAAAATATTTGGAGGGGGCATAGGCCGTCGAGTGGGTTTTGACCGAAATTTTCTGTTTTTCCAAAAAAATTGTAACCAAATTTCTTCTAAAAAAGTCGCCGAAATTTCGAAGGGGTAGCACCTACCGGCAACGGGAGGTAAACCCCGCGGCCCATGCCTGACTTGGAAGTGTGAACTGAGCTCGAATAATGTCATATTCAATTTTTTAACCCCCTGGACTGCACCCCCACCTGGATAGGCAGACCCTCTAACCCCTTAGCGTCGGTTAGACTTCGCAGCTGAGTTGACTGAGTGAGAGTGACTTAGAGCATGCCGTTGTTCGACGAGGAGGAGCCGCTGCAGCTGCCGGAGGGCGTGTCGCGCGAAGAGATCGCGGTGTCGCTGAAAGACAAGGAGATGATCAACCGTTGTATCCTGCGACTGAGCGAGGCCGGGGTTCAGGAGTCGGAGATCGCTTCCACCTTGGAGTACATCTCTGCCACGTTGCCGGCCGGCGCCACCACTCATCTGCCCTCTGGTTAGAAGCTGGCCTTTCTCTGCTTCTCTAACAACTCTTGATTTGTCTAAGTCTACGCGTTTTAGAAAAGACCATACAGCGTGTGGTGAAGCGTAGATCGAGATCATACGCTGCTGCCACCGCCAGCGCCAGCCATTCTAATTATGACGACACGCCGGAAGTCTCCTATTACGAGGTACATAGAGTAGCTGACTTTTGACTGATTCTGTCTTGCTCGTGCGACCAGACAGATGCGGGGTGTATCCCAAAAGCGCACAAATCAAAAGCGCACATCCCATAAGCGCACATCCCAAAAGCGCACATCCCATAAGCGCACATCCCAGAAGCGCACTTCCCATAAGCGCACGCTCAGAAAGCGCACAAAAAAGCGCACAAGTAAATGTTAGCAACTACAGATTGTACAGGGTGTGTCAAAAAAAACAACCCAGCAGATTTTTTGCTGTAGCAACCGCAAATCTCTGCCGATTTGAATGAATCCTGCTTTAAATGAAAGATAAATAAATTCTTGAACGATTGGTGTAGCTTTTATTAAGATGCGTTGCTTAGTTCCTGAGATAATTGCTTTAAAAATCAAAACAGAAATTTTGGCAGTGAACAACAGAGATTAAAACAACCCAGCAGATTTTTTACTGTAGCAGCCGCAAATCTCAACCGATTTTAGTGAGTCCTATTTTATATGAAAGATAAATTAATTCTTGAAAGATTGGTGAAGCTTTTATTAAGATACGATGCTTAGTTCCTGAGATATTTGCACTCAAAATCAAAACAATTTTTGGCAATGAACAAGAGCGATTTTTATTATTCTGTTGCACTTCATAATAAAACCGATTCCTACTGCTCAGGGCTAACGTAACGAGGTTTTTCTGGTGCCACACATGCTTGGTTACTTCATTTGTAAAAGTCTTGTTGCCCCTCAGCAGTAGGAATCCGTTTTGTTGTGAAGTGCAACGGAATCGCTCTTGTTCACTGCCAAAATCTCTGTTTTGAGTTTGAATGAAAATATCTCAGGAACTAAGCATCGTATCTTAATAGGGCCTTCAGCAGTCTTTCAAGAATTTATTCGTCTTTCATTTAAAGCAGGATTCATTCAAATCGGTTGAGAGTTGCGGTTGCTACAGCAAAAACTCTGCTGGGTTGTTTTTTTTTTACACACCCTGTATATAGCATTAGCATAGGTACGTAATATATGGCGGCAGTTATGCTGGCAGTATGACAGGTCATCATCGATTGACGGCCGCTGCCCTGTTGCCTGGTTATTTGGGGTGCAGCCAGCTGTGCCCTGTCAGCCTGACCCGTTCGCTGGTCATTTGCAGCCAGCTGCGCCGTTCGTGTGTGCCGTCCGTTTGAATCAGCTGTAGCGTCACCTTATACCACGTGTTGTACGAGCTAGAAGAACCCAGAAGGGCAAACCAGCGGTATCCTGCAATCGATACCAATACCGCTTCTTTCGCGAGTCATCCAAAGAAAAAACGTGGCGCTGTCGAATAAAAGCTTGCAACGACTGAAGGATCAAGTTAGACGCCAGCCTCTTGTGACTTGTACGCAGCTTTATAACCAAACAAACAATATGGTTATTATCCAAACATTGTAGGTCAACACTCAGCTTGATCAGCTGCAAGCTGGAGTACAGTTGGCCCGGCACAATCCCATTCGCGCTTTGATTGCCAATTACGATCAGGGTCGCATGGAAACGTTGGAGTTTCTGACCGGCGTCGGTTATAATTTTGCGCAGCCCAAACGTGTGCGTTTGTAGTGCCTGCCTTCTGTCCATTGGTCGAAAATTTTATTCCTGTACTTAGCCAAGGTTTAGTTTGAAATGCTGGCATTCGATTATGTATGGACATACTGTTATACTTCCATCAGTGGTGGACTCTGTTGAACTCAGACGGTCATCTTAAAGCCTTTATATATACAGTTAAACTCTATATGTCCAGAACAGGCGTTTTATTTCACTATATGTGCGCTTTCTGAGCGTGCGCTTTTGGGAAGTGCGCTTCTGGGATGTGCGCTTTTGATTTGTGCGCTTTTGGGAACACCCCCAGATGCGCTCCGTATTGAATTTTCGGAGGTTGAAGATTGACTTTTCCACAAATCTGAACCCAAGCGCCTAGCTTTTCTGACTAACGGTTTACAGTGAGATATTGTTAGTAATGCAGACACAAAGTTTGACGGCTCGAGTCCCCTAGACCCTCCATGGACCGCTAGACCCCACTGGTTAGTTGCAGATCGCTTTAGGTCCGGACAATTTTTCTACAGTAGCACAGTGCTCGGTTAGGTGGCCCGAATGTCTTGCAATAATCTATTCTATGCAATATAGCACAGAGAGCGTTTCTGACTATTTTCGGTGTACAGTATGATTTTTATCAACAAACAGCGTAAAGTAAACTGTTTTCTTTGCATTTGTTCGAGCTTTCTCAATTGTACTGTTTCGTTATGCGGCCACGGGGTAGCGCGCTTCCCCTCCTTTCTTACTGCATTATTATAATTATTATTTCTGATTTTTTTCACTTAGCCTCTTTGTGTTTCAAAGAATTACTCGAAAATGGTGCTATTAAAGATGAAAGCTTATTCTGAGTGCTAAAAAACAATCTAAGAGGAAGAAGTGCTTTAAAAATCTCTCAAATTTTGGTAATAACATGAAACATACATGTAACAGGTTATCCACCGAAGGGGAGGGAGTTGGGGGCCTGAGCCCAAATTCAACGAAGGAGGTTGGGCACTAAGAAACGCTCAAAAATCGGTAATTTTGGCTGAAATACAGCTTAAAAGTGCTAGTAGCCGATTTTGGCAATTATTGTGTCTGAAATTGCGAAATAAATCGCAAAAATTTACTCAAAAACAACTAGTTTCCAGAAAATCGGAAGGGGCCGGAAAAATCGTCTCGGGGGTCTGGCCTAAGTCAGGGGCCGGTTATATGTAGACATGAAACAAATGAATGCTGAAAAAATAGCGGAACTACTCGACCGGGCTCTGTCAGTATTTTCGGCGCTAAAATCTCTATTGCTGTAGCAAAAATCTAGATAATAGAGGTGAGTGCATAGTGAGTGAGTGTTTAGAAGGAGCAGACGGAAGAGTCGCCGCCTCGGAAGCGCCGAAAGCGGCAGGAGTCGGTGGAGGAGCAGCGGGAAGAAGCAGACGAGGCAGTGCAGTACGTGATTGTGGACAACATCGACGATATCGAGGTAGCTACTCCCTAATTGTCCAACAAAATGCGCCTGAAGCTTTCGGGCCTGGTGTCCTTTTGTTTTCTATTTTTCCTTCCAAACTCACGTGCTATCTGCAGTTTTTGGACTGTTTTGTTTTCAGAAGCCGCAGTTCCCGTACAAGCATCGAGTGGCTCAGGACGATAACACCGAATATGTTTGGATGTAAAGACTTGATCGGCGAAAAATTAAAAATGCTGATTGTCAAAATTGCACTCCGCTTAGATAACGCAATCACAGTCACTATAATGCATGTAATCTTTTGTCCCCATGTTGATTGGTTCAAATCTAGGTAGGATTGTTGTTTGTCGTGTCCAACAAATCTTGTTTTGGCCATTCATAAACTACGGCGTTCAAATAGGTACTTTTTTTGGATCGGAAAAGTTACCAAGTGTGTAGCAGTTTGCTGGATTTGCCAGCGAAAATCGGTGTAGTTTTCAAGGCTATCTTGAATGTCATTGTTTGTAGATGGCCCCTTTACGTAGTGTTACTGTACAGTCGCTGTAAATGAACATTTTCTTTTTTGTGCAATGGATAAAATGTATTTACTAATCTTTGGTCGAATACTCTGTCACTACTGTAGGAAGTCTGGTGACATTTTGTCCTTGGGCGTTTAGCAAAGGTTTCACACATGTTTAGTATGCTAGCGAACATCTGGAGCAAAAATGCGTACGTGACATGAAACTTGTTTTACATTCTTGCAACCGTACAGATTGTCCAATTTTCATTCAGACCATAATTCGCCCCAAATCGCACTTGCAACAGTTAGTGATTTTCTGTAGTGCAAGACGAATGACCTTGGATTTTGCAGTCAGTGGTGTTCCACAAAATTTGCCCTGCGTTCGGCGATCAATTAGCGACGCGAATCTGTAGTAGGAACGAGTTTTTCTGGCCAATCGTCAGGTGACTTGGCCTGTGTCTTCTATTTTATTGCAGTTTGATTGCAACCCAAACCAATTTCGTGCGTGAGTGGACGGTAAATTGCCAATCATCTGCGTAGTTGGACTGCACCGGTCATCCAGCCAATCTGGTTTCTGTTCTGACTCAGCAGCTGCCGTCATAAAATCGGCTCCTTGTTTACATTCGCCATTCACCCACTGCCCTGCCACGCCATGGCGCACACTCTTCCCGTTTCTATGGAGGATGAGGAACTGTTCCCGAGAAACTGCTTCAAGTCGGGCACAAAACTGAAGCCGGATCAAGAACTGTTGAAACAGATGTTCGACGGTTTGTCCAAGTTGTGGTGGTCGCGGCTCGTAATCGCCTGCAGAGGTCATCTGGCTACGTTTTTCTATCAACACGAAGACACTCTGTTTTCCTTCGACGACTCTTTTGTTCACATCCACAAGACCATCATTCAGAAGTCGGTCAAAGATGCTCTCCAGCTTATCGGTGATTTGGAGTCACTGAAAATCACCGGAATCGAGTGTTTGGAGCGATTGTCGGTCGGAGTGCAGCTTTCCGAAGAAAACCACCCTTTCTTTCTGGCCGAAACTAAGGATTCTTTTGGCAGACTGTTTGGACTGCCGGCGATCAGTACCTACCAACAGTGTCATAAGCAAGCGCTCGCCTATTTGGCATTCTATGACCTTTTGCTGAAGTTGCAAAATCGCTGGAGAGAACGAATGAACAAGAAGAAAGGGGTGGTCTTTGAGGAGGACCCGGAATGGCAGCCGGATGATCGGGTGGTGATTTTCCGCGAGTTTTTTGCAGGTATTTTTCAGTGGTTTAGTTTCTCTGGAGTCTTTTATGTGGTCGCACTTTCTCACGGGACGTTTTTGCTCTAAACGCGCCCTTGGAGCTGAGGGGCAAGAATGCGTCAATCGTCTCATTTTTGAAAACTCGTCGATCATATCTTTTTGTTGCCTTTCTAAAGGCAATTGACAGCGCCGTTTCTCTCCACTTTCTTACGTCGCTATTCAGTTTCTCTATTACAATCGTTTGCTCTACATTATTGTATTTTTTTTATTTTATTTTGTCGCCCAAGCAAGACAACATGTTAGTTACAATGTAAACGAACAGCGCAGAAAGAGTGTTAGTGGGCAACAGGTGCACAATGTCTAGAAAGAACGGTGCACCTTTACTGAAACAGGAGGAAGCCCGAAAGATCCATTTTCTTTAGTTTCTCCGTGAAAATCGTCAAATTTCTTGTACATACAGTTTGCTGTAAATTACAGGCTAAAACTGTACATACATACTACTGCTTAAGTTGTTTTGTTTCCAAAGAAAAATTCAATGAGTCTTCTGACTGAATGGAATACTTTCTTTCAATAACGTAGATTGAAACTTTTTGAAACGTTAACCAGACGGGTTTATGTTCACCGGTGCACGTAGTATTATGATTTTCAGGAAATCGCACATGGGTGTTGATGGACTTTGACCGTCACGTTCTGCAATGTTGGCGCCCTCACGGTGTAAACGTGATCTTCGGCGACCGGTACACCCATTCGAAGCAAGAAGAGGGTTTCCATCTGTGCAGCTACTGCGGTATGCTGGAGTCAGCGATGGGCCAGTTTCCCAAGTGTCCCAAGTGCTCTGGGGATGAGGCTGAGACGGCGTTTTACTGTTCGAAAGACTGTTTTGACACCGATTTCCACACTCACTGTGTACAATGTCACGACCGCTAAAAAAACCGGGCCTATTTTGGCTGCAGATTAGATCGATTGTTTGCTTTTTAAGCGAACCAGTTTTTGCACTAATCGTTAATCTGTCAGGCAGTTGTAGAGTTGACTAAGGCTCCGGCGCGTGCCTGGAGGAATGCAAATATTTTTTTAATCAGAAGTCGACTTAAAATAGCTTCTCATCTAATTTCTCAGATATACTGTACGTAACCCAGTGATCTCACCCATCATGTACGTATGTATGTAAAGATCAAATGTCTATAAGACCATATCGTACATAACCGTAAAAGCTGTGTGTGTGTAGCAGACAGTTGCTATGACAACGAATAAATTTTGTGGTCTGTGTAGAAAATATGGATGATTCTGGGTTCGTAATACGGCCTAATTTTCAGAAAAAGTACGTAATAATAATTGCCATTGCATATTTTTAAATGCCTTTGTCAAGAGGGTGAAAGATTTCCCTTATGTAGCTGACTGAATAAATGCAGATTTCGTCCAGCTGTGGCTAAACAGTTGATTCACGAGGTTCTAATGGAACAACTATCCGATCAAGATTACGACCCCAACACTGTTTCTGCTCTCACTCAAGCTGTAGCCGCTGCTCTAAGAGCTAAAATGAAAGGTAAGTACTGTACACACATACAGTACATGTACTAACACTATGAAGTACTGTACAAATACTTTAGAAATGGAACTTGACAGGTATAAATACATCGTTCAAGTAATGATCGGAGAACAACGAGGAGAAGGTGCAAAGTACGTAGTAGGCTAAAAGTTAGAAATAGTAAAAACCATTTTAAACTTTGATAGTATTTTAGAATAGTAGCTAGATGTCTGTGGGACTCAGATACGGACAACTTCGCCTCTGACATGTTTATAAATGTGAGATGAATAGGGTCTAGCTAAGTCATACATGTAACAAACAACATGCCAGCCACCGCAAAATACAGCAGTGCAAAAAATCACTAAAAATCGTAAAGTCGCAAATTTGGACTCAAATATCGCTGTTTGCAGGCAATTTACGGTCTTTAATTGTAAAAATTGGAGTACTTTTTTGGTCGAGCAGACCGTGTTACTTACATGTATGATTTATGTCTCGCTCTAAGCGGTGTAACACTGTACTGAAAATTTTAGAACACCATGTTCTGTGTAGCATCTGTTTTTGGGATTTTTCATTACTAACGCTTCATCGATTCAGTACGCCTCATCCGTTGCCGTTTCTGACTCGAAGACACCCGGCCGGCGTACTCGTATTTCCTCGGACAGAATCGTGAAGTGCTATTCGATAAACTGCCATGCTGCAGTCGTTAAACTGCTTAAAAACACTTCGTGTTTATTGCTATTGATTCAGCTCAGCGGAAGCTGCTACTCAATAAAAATTGAAAAAAAAACAGAAAATACTGCAACAGTAAACAAAACAAAGCATTCACATGTAGAAGCTCGGTACATTTCCATGATGATGTGGACATAGCATAGCGTCGCATGTACGTACACAATCAATCAATCAATCAATCAATCAATCAATCAATCAATCAATCAATCAATCAATCAATCAATCAATCAATCAATCAATCAAAGTTGATTCACCTTGGAATAATTAATATACTATAGTTAAAGTACGGTACGGATACTCCAGCCTATCCAACGCGCGGTATGAAGGGATTCATTTGAACCTTCAAAAATCATGCCGCAAAGTCTTATCATTGATTTGCAATTTTTGAGCTAAAGGAAGTGCGGGAGGAACGTGCATTTCAATGCTGTAATGAAGGGAAAAGAAATGTTTGATTTCACAGATCACAGAGGTTTTCAGAATTACTGACCAACATAGACCAGCTCGTTCCGTAGCGAGTTGTTGAAGCTTTTAAACTAGCTGTCTCGACGTTTGCACGCCATTTGCCGATCGAGCAATGCATTCTAAACGTCTCATTAGTGCCGCCGAGAAAACAAAATTGAATAAGTCTTTATCCAACATTAAAGATCAATCACTAAAGCCGTTCAGTGACAACAGAAAATACAGGAGAAAAGACGCTCAAGCGAAATCGCAGGTCAAATATCCGAGATCATCTGTAGCCGCCAACGAGTGTTGCAGCAGTTCCTGGAGTCTCTGTTCCAGTACCGTAACTCTGATGCGCTCGCTAGGCACCTGTTCCCAGCATCTGCGCATCAGTCGGTAGACCTCAATCGGACAAGAGTCGGGCTGGGTGGGACTGAGACCGTTCTTAGCCGCCTGCAGCACCTCGTCGTTCGACATGTGCGGGTAAGGAATCTGGCCGAAAGTGAAAATCTCCCAGAGCAAAATGCCCATACTCCAGACGTCGGATTCGTGCGTAAATTTGCCAAGAACCAAACTCTCTGGAGGCAGCCATCGCACCGGCAGCACCACCCGTTTGTTGTGCACGCGGTAGTACTCGTTGCTGTAAAGGTCGCGACTCATCCCGAAGTCGGACAGCTTCAACAGCGGCTCCTCGCCGGTCAGAAGACAGTTGCGTGCGGCTAAGTCGCGGTGCACCACGCGCATTTTAGTCAAATAGGACAGCCCGGCTGCTGATTGACAGGCAAGGCGCAGCAAATCGCAGAGGCTCAGGTTTTCGTGCAAAGGAAGAAGCTCCGCGCCGTATAGGTAACGGGCGTTAGGACCTGAAATGACGGTGGCTGGGTGTTTTATCCAGTCTGTCGAAGAAACAGACGATCTTCAGGGTCCGTAAATATCAACCGATTTGAATGGATTCTTTTTTAAATGAAAGAAAAATAAAGATTGCTGAAATTTTCATTAATGTACTCTGCTTAGTTCCTGAGATATTCGCTCTCAAAATCAAAACGGTGATTTTTGCAGAGAACAAAAGGGATTTTTTATTATTCCGCTGCACTTCGTAATAAAACGGATTCCTGCTACTGCTAAGGGCTATTGGAGCCTTTACTGATGACACACAAACTCGGTTTACTTCGACAGTAAGTCTCGTTAGCCCTGAGCAGTAGGAATCTGTTTTATTGTGAAATGCTCTCGCTCTTGTTCTTTGTCAAAATCTGTTTCATGTTTGAGGGCAAATATCTCAAGAACTAAGCAGTGAATCTCTATAAAATTGCAGCAAAATTTCAAGAATTTATCAGTCTTTCATTCAAAAAAGGATTCATTCAAATCGGTTGAGATGCATGGTTGCAAAAGTAAAAAATCTGCTGGGTTGTTCTTTATCACTCTTGTTCAATGCCAAAAACTCTGTTTTTACTTTGAGCGCAAATATCTCAGTAACTAAGCAGGCTATCTTAATAAAGATTTCATAAATCTTTCCAGAATTTATTTATCTTTCATTTAAAAAAGGGTTCATCCAAATCGGTTGATATTTGCGTTTCTACAGTAAAAAATCTGCGGCCTTGTTTCTTTGACAGACCATGTGTATACGTAAAAAGGACAGTTTCAGCGAGATCATTTCGGAAAATGGAAATTAGATTTCGATTCCGCAAGCCAATCTATAGTGTGGGCTAATAATTATCAGACAAAAACCCTGTGGGAAGTAAAAAAAGATTATTGAAAAGAGTTCACTTAACCAGCCGGCTTAATTATTCAAAAAGTGCATTACCCCGTTTCCTGAGGAAAGCCTTCAAGTCGCCCATGTCCATGTATTCATAGACCAGCAATAAATCGACATCGTCCAGACAGATGCCAAAGAACTGAACCACATTTCTGTGAGACAGTTTGGCCATGAGAACCGCCTCTCGCTGGAAGTCTCTGCGATACTGAGGCGCAAAGTCTTTCAGTACCTTCACTGCCACAGTCAGTGAGGAGGCCTGCCGAGGCACATCGGTTTTGACCGTCCAGTAGGCCAAGTAGACCTCGCCAAAGGCGCCTTGACCCAGCTCGTTCACGATTGCCAGCTCCTCTTTCTTGATCTGGGCAATTTCTTGGAGGTAGGCCGCCAGTTCGGTTATCAGTTGAAGAGGCATTTGTTCGTCAGCTGTAGCCGACTTCTGCTCTGTCGTCTGTAGCTGTTGCTTCCTCCACAACCAAAACACGCTGGCACAACAGACACAGACACACAGCACCGAAACCACTGCACACAGAAGGATCACTGATGCTTGTCCGAATCTGTCTGTCGTTGCTGGAGTTGGATTGGAGCTCTCAGGTGGGGCAGTGGCAGCCGCCGGCGGAACCAACAATGGCTTTCCATCAAAGACAAAGTCAAACTTCTTCAGAGTGCAACCGACGTCATTGCACAGTTTGACAGTGTAGTTGCCAGTGCGCAGGGGAGAGCGGGGATTCCTGCGAATGTAGTCGATCTGTGGCGCAAATCGGAACGTAACTCGGTAGAAAAACAGAGGGTAAACGTCGAACAATATAGCCTTGACGTCCTGGCTAAAGGTGCCACTGACATTTGCCTGGCCAGAATGCACTCGGGTGAAATTTTCTACCAAACCATTTCGGTCTAGCACAAAGTCCAGTTGCCATTTGGTTTTGTCGTGTCTTATGTAGCCCTGCAGCAGAATCGGATAGGCCACCACGTCCATTCCCAGAGTGTGGTGAAACTGAGCTTCGGCTGTGTTCTCATAAACACTGATTTTAGGGGCTGTGCGTACGGCAACGGCTCCTGCGTTGAAGTTGGGGTACTGTGAGCGCCAACTCTGACACACAAACCAGCCCATATCTTGGACAGAGGCGTTGAGAATTGAGTAGGTCAGTTCTAGCGTAGAGTCATTCAGCCATCGCTGCTTTATGTCATGTCTGGCATGACCGGTGAGATTGGAATTGTACATGAAGTGGAGCGGCGATTGGACCGGCCAGTCTATGCCTGTCTCGTAATTCTGCTGCTCAGTAAGAACGCAGCGCAGCTGCAAAGAATCGCCCTCATTCACGACGCTTGCTTGAGGTTCGAGAATGACGCCAGGTCTAGGACAACGACTCAAAAGCTCCACAGTATTGCAGGAGCTCTCGCTCAAAGAATGGTTCACTTTCTGAGGCAGTAAGAACACATTCACTGTGGTCACACTGTAGGGATAGTCCAGAATATCAGGACCATCAAACGTCCTGGACCTTTGTAAGTCTTCAAAGGTGACCAGCCAGAGATTACTGCAGTTGCAGAGCAACGGATTTCCCCTGACATTGAGCTCGTAATCGGACCTGACCACAGACACAGACCTCCAGTCCAACCTTTCAATCCGATTATCAGTCAAAATCAGCTGTTTCAGTCCGTCCCGATTAACATTTCCTACATGCAAGTCGCTCAGGACGAACCAGTCCAGACTCTTCAAGCCGGAATCGACAATTTCTACCACGTTGGCGTGAATGTAGTGCAGATCGCCCGCTCTCAGACGGGTCAGTCTGGGCTGTTGTTGAATGCGGATTGTGGAAAAGCGGTTGGGCAATCGGTTGAGAGGCGGGAAGGAGTGCAGAGTGTCCGGCTCCGAACAGAGCAGGGTTGTATCGTTCAGCTGACAGCTGAGAACTGCAGGTGTCAGCCAGAAGCAGAAGATTGGCAGCAGCAGCAACAGCATATCCGGGACAGCTAGGAAAGGTTGCAGCAGCGTAAATAACACAAAATACAGGCTCAATTGACGGCGAGCTGCAAGGAGTAATTGATTAGGTGGGTCGGCCACCCACCGGACGACCACCGATTGGGGCGAGAGTTGCAGTCGGCGCCGCCGGGACTCTGGCGATTGCAGGCCGACGCTCGACTGAGCCGTCAGCTCTCCGCCGGCTGACTATTTGTTAAACGCCCAACAAGTGACTGGCGCTGTCCTTAAGTTTCCTCTGGCGGCAGCTTCTGCATCAATTCGCAGATTAATTCCTGAAAGCACCTGCGCTAACTGTAACTACACTCGCACTCACAAATTGCTCGCCAAACTGCCACAAGCACTTACTTATTCAATTCAAACCAACTTTGACTTAAACGCACACTTACTACTACGCGCTAATAAAAAGCACTCCACGGCGGGAAACTGTTATTCAGTATGCAAAGGGTTATGAAGGGATAATGAACGACTTTCTTAAGTATCCATTTTTTCTTAGCTTTCAGTGCGAATACAGTTCTTTACTATATGTATAAACTTATGAATCACAGTACAGATCAGCTAGAATTTCGGCTGAGGGATTAAAACCTGAGGGAGGCTGAGGGGATGAAACCAAATATGACCGACTTTCTTGCCTAAAATAACCGTTTTGTTCATAATTCGTTAAGTAGACTTTTTGAATGTTTACATATAATTCAAGCTTATGTTTGGGAAAATTTTCCGTATAAAATTCTTCTAAAAGATTTTTGAGAGAGGTTAGAATCGGTCTTAATGTGGTACCTGAGAGCTGAGCTGAGGAGGTAACTCAAATCCGCTTGCATTAGTTAAAACACCTGATTCTACTGTTCTGTTTTAGTTCCAAAAAACAAGGCGGTAGTAGAAAAAAGAAGAGGATAAAAATTTGGTGAGTGTGGTGTGGACGCTCAGTTCTTGATAGTATCACATCACATTATAGAAAAGGCACAAATCTGTGAAGGTGATAACAAATAGCGCAAAGAGTCGGTAAAAAGAGAGCGCAGAAGATCTAAACTAAATCTAAACAAGACTTCCTTGAAACAAGTTCTTGATTCAAGGTCTCTGGACAATTAGTAGGAGTCAGTTCCGATTCCATCAAAGTCGTGGCTGTTGCGATGGCTTTTTGTATTTTGTTCATTATTCCAAAAACATTCGTTTTCACCGCGCTTAAAGAACAATTCAAGCAACAAAACACACACCAAAATTTTCGTGTTTGAAATTATAAAAAATCAAAAAAATTGCTCAAAAATTACTTGCTAGAAAGATCAGAGGGGCGCCGAAAAACATCGTCTCCGGGGTCCCCGATTGAATGAAGGGCCTGGCTCTTTCGTGTGGGGCAGACTGCCCTCTGTTACATGTATGGTGGTGGACAATCTATCCTTAATCATTGGATGATCTAATAGTTGTCATTTATGTATGCACTTATAATTACAGTACAACTAGTACACTAAATTTGATGATCAATTAACTAATCTGCCAAGCAATGTTTGTAATTTCTGTGATTAATGGAAAATTTACGCAATTTTTGTAAAATTTTCACTTAAACTGTTATAAAATAACTGCAAACCATATTCGTGTATATTTCAAGATTTGAGACTACAAACTCGGGACGAAAAACTATGTAGTTTAGTGGTCAATATTGTAGTCAGCGGATTTAGTTTGTAGTAGGAGTTTAAATTTGTAGTCTCCAGTGGCGTATCCAGGAGCGTGTTGGTCGTGTGTACATCCCCCCTTTGAACGGTGGAGGTAGGAAGAGATAAGTCTGTCAAAAATATAAGAAACTAATGAGTTATGTTACTGCAAAGGATTACTGTCTATTTTGTGCTCAGAATGCCTTCAAAATGCGTTTTGTAACTATGGGCCAAATTTTCAAACTCGATTTTCTCGCCCTGGAATAATTGGGCTTCAGGCCATTATAAACTACTTTAGAAACTTGTCAAATTTCTGTTGACTTTTAAGCTCGGAATGGCGTTTTAAACGCGTTTTTGAGGGCTTATTTTTGCTAAATTTTCTTAAAAAAATTGCGCCACGTGTTTACCCTGGTTGGGCATCGGCCCAACCAGGCACTTTTCTCATAAAAATTTTACATCCCCCTTTCCAAAATCGTCTGGATACGCCAAAACTGTTCGGGTGGGGTGTTTTTTTGTTTGTGTTTTTGTGGGTGTGTGGTTGGTTGTGGGTGGTGGTTGTTTGTTGGTTGGGGTTGGGGTTGTTGTTGGGTGGTTGGTGTGTGTGGGGGGGGTGTTTTGTTTTTGTTTGGTTGGTGGTGGTGTTTAGGGTGTGGTGGGTGTGGGTGGGGGGGGGGGGTGGGGGGTAGTCTCATTTTTTCCAAAAGTCAGGTTAGTTAGCAGTCACTACGAACTAGGTCTACCTGTCTATCCAAAGTTTTTAACTTTCATCTCTAAATAGACGATAGTGAAGACACGATGGAATCAGAGGCTGACTTTTAAACTAATGAAAACGTGGGAGCAAATCCTTAAGGAGACTCGGCAAGCTAGGATAAACAGGGCTACTTTAGCACCGCAACAAAAGGGAAGCTCAACTGAGTCGGGGTCAATAAAGTTAAATTAGAGGGCCGCTCGCCTCTTCGAAGTGCTTCGCTCTCTACTGCCGCCTATCTCTGAAACTGGCGCTGGGAAAATTCCAGCACACTTGCAAATTAGCTTTATTTCTGTGGCGCCGCTCACCACCTCCCACCTACGCTAGTGCAGTTGCATCAACAAAATATTTGTCGGTCACGTAGCAGCACAGTTGGGGTGAAAAAGCGAACCATACCCAGACCACCAGAGAAGTATGTTTAACAGGTCGCGTCACAACAGACGATTTTCGTACTAATGCTAATTTGCGCTACACCGCATACAATTTACCTTCCATACATCTATAGTTTAGGTCACAAACCGTTTTTTGCGGGCTGCCGTACAAAAGCACCCAAAATATGTCAATGACAGCAACTGAACGTACACCTAAATGTGACCGCCAAATAAGCGGCGGTGCTACGACAAACCGCAATAAATAGAAAAAATAAATTTTCGTGTACTTTTCAATCGCACCACTAACGTTCAGCGCGGATGAAGTCAAAAGAGATCACACACAAACCAAGTCGCTTTAATTAGTTACCATGCGTGCATGGTCACGAATATCGATGAGCATTATTAAAATTAAAGAGCGCGCAGGCAGACCTACCTATGTACGTAGCGTATACGTAGATAGCGGTTCAAATTGATCTCAGAGCAGTTCGTTCTTACCACACAGACTGGCCGTTTATTCTGCTTGGAAAAGTTCCAAATGAAGCTGATAGGCGCACTAATTCCTTCGGGGCAAGCCGGAAGCAGCGGGCTGCGTTCTGACCATACTAGTTAGTACATATCAAATTAGTCATCAAGGGACTAAACCTTATGTTACATTGCCTAAACCGCCAACTAAAGGACTCACCTTTTATGAATGTATAGAAAATTGTTAAAAAATTTTTCTGTCATCTTGGAAAATAACTTTTGGAAAAAAATTAGCAACAGTTTCAGTACTCAATAATGCATAGTTCTAAGGCGTTTCTTATTTTCGTCGAATTCTTTTCCTAAATCGGCCCGAAGGGTGTACCACCCCCACAGTCCTGGCTGGATACATACGTACATGTACGGTACTGGTACATTCTGTATCGTTAGAAATGGCACAATTTTTCTTTTAAATATGAACAGGCAAATTAATTACTGCTGTACGACCTACGTAGAAAAGCGGGACAATATAAGAAATTCTACAAAGTTTTAGTTGATTAACGCAAAAACAGCTTCCTAAACCAAATAATCGATTTTTTTAGATTAATTTAGACCAGATTTTCTAGACTAATAAAGTCTCTTAGGGCAGGCTTAGCAGTAGGACTATGTTTTATTATTAAGTGCCACGAAATAACAAAAAATGCTCTGGTATGGTTCATTGCCAAAATCTTTTTTGACTTTGAGAGCAAATATCTCAGCAACCAAGCAGAGTACCTTGATAAAAATTTCACCAATCTTTCAGAATCTATCCATCTTTCATTTCAAAAAGGATTCACTAAAATCGGTTGTTAAGATTTACGGTTGGTACAGCAAAATCTGCTGTGTTGTATTTTTGGCAGGTGTGTTGCAAAGGGTAACTGAATAAGCTGACTAAGAGTTAAGAAAGTGAGAGGGCGTAGAATTAGCAGGCTTCGGTCGGTCGTTCATTAGAGCTTTACTCTTGCCAGGCAACAACAACGTCAACAGAGCAAAGTGCTATCCATCAAGGTGAATGAAAGCTCCTAATCTGCTTTTTGTTTCTTGACCGCTCGGGCGCGCTTAGAGCTCACTGGCCGTTGGCTGCGCATCACTTGACTGGCACGACGTTGCGCCAACTAAAACAACTGTCTCAGCTCACTCACTGCACCCACCGACCAACTCGTACGCGCCATTAGACTGCCTTGGCTACGTAGCACACTAATCACACAGTCGGATAATAAGTCAATCACTGTCTGCGTCACGTCACGCACACGTCCGGTTTCGTGGCTTTGATTAATTACAAGCTAAGCAAGCACAACTGTTTTCAATAGGTCTATCTTAAGTCAGCTTTAAGAAGTTCTCAACTAGACGCCAATTATCGATTAAAACGGTGGGCTTCACCGAGCCATCAGACCTTATGACAATGACATGAAATTCTGAAAGCTATATGGCATTCATCTAACAGATCGGGGTCTGCCCCACACCACTTAGGCTAGACCCCCTATCAGAGACCCCTGCGCAGACAAGGGCTAGCATTTCGGCTGAGAGGGGTAGGAGCGCCTGAGGGGCGCTGAGGATGTGGTGGTAAGTCAAAAGTCCGATTTTTGCCTTATTTTTCATTAAAATATGTTAAAATAAGCTATTCTGAGCTCATTTACACCTAATACAGGCATATTTTTATCGTAATTTTCTATACAAAATGAGGGGGGTAGCGGCCGGCTAACAGGGATAGGTCAGAGCCATACATGTAACAGCTCCGAGCCGACCTGGGGGGCAGGGGGTTTCCTCAGATGGGGGGTCGAGGGGGGGCTTTCGCACAGAGAGGGGTCCAAAATTTAAAAAGCCTCAAAACGCCCGGAAAGGCGTTTTTAACACGATTTTTCAGTAAGGACGCTAAAAATCGCTATTTTAAGTGTTTTCGAGCAAAAAACAAGCAAAAAATATGGAAACGGGTTTCCAAAAACAACGACTTCTCTTAAATATCAGCAGTGGAAACGCCAAATTCGGTTTCCAAAGCGAATTTTAGGCTAAAAAATTAAATTCTGAGCCAGTTTGTTAGTACTGGAGCCACTACTAGTACTTGTATTGTTGGGTCGGGAGGGGGTCCCTAAACCTGTCTCGGGGGTGAGGGGGATTGGCCTTTCCAGCAGTGGGTTAACCCCCCCTCAGCCCCCCCTTTGCCCATGTCTGCCCCAGCGACGATTGACCCTCAGACATGGACAATTTCAGCCGAAATGACTGTATTTCAGCTCAAATTAGCGGTTTGACGATTTTTAGCCTAAAAATTGCAATTTTTTTATTTTTGAGCGTTTTTCAGTGCCCAACCCCTCCCTAGAATTTGAGCTCAGACCCCGGCCAGCGGCAGACCCCAACCCCCCTTCGGCGGATGATCTGTTACATATATGACTACCCATCAGCCTCAGAAATTGTATATTTACCATCCCCTCAGCCGAAATGCTAGCCCTTGTCAGGCCCTCCCATTTTGCTGACAAGGCACGTAATTGTTTAAGCAATTATATTTTTTATTATTAACTTTTATTCGAACACGTACAGAAGTGTTGAACAGGAAAATCAAACTGCAATTAGCAGGTGTACGACTCCTTTCTATGCATTTTTAGAAGTTCAGAGACTAAAATTGCTAGAATCGCCTGTAAAGGAGAACTTTTTAGCTGTATTTGAGCCAAATTAGCGATTTTTTACGAGTTATTGCCCAAAATTGCGCTTTTTGAGCTTTTAGTGCCCAACTCCCTTCACTAGAATTTGGACTCAGATTCCCCCGGCCTTTCAGAATGCCAAATTAGGGTTCTGAAACCCTATTTAGAGTCTCGGAAACCTTAATTAGGGTAGCAACACCGTGTTTAGGGTCCCTGAAACCCTAACCAGAGCAACTGGAAGCCTGTTTAGTGTTTACCTCCAAATTTTCGGATTTTGACTACCCCCGAACCTATTTTTCCGGCCCGTATGACATGTATACCCTCCCCCAACCCAACGGCGGATGACCCGTTACATGTATGAATGTACATATGCCATATGCATACATGGGCCGCGGGGGGTCCGGGGGGAACTTGGGCTCGACCCCCCCAAACACCCCACCCACCCACCTGAAGCCGACTTTTGTTCCTGACCCCACCCACCAAAATCGGCGCGACCCCCCCAAACCGGCAGGCCCACCCCCAAATTTTCGGATTTTGACTACCCCCAACCCATTTTTCCGGCCCATGTATGGCCATATGGTATGTGGCGTGGATAGCTCTACTCGACCTTATCTAATGCTACAAACTACTGATGTGATCATACATGTAACAGGTCAACCGCCGATGGGGGGAGGGGGTTTGGGGGGCTGGCGCCGGCCAGGGGGGTCTGAGCCAAAATTTTGGGAGGGGGGTAGGGCACTAAAAAACGCTCAAAAATCAAAAAAAAATCGCTAATTTGGGCTGAAATACAGCTAAAAAGTGCTGTTTTGCAGGCGATTTTGGCAATGTTTGTGTCTGAAATTGTAAAAAATTGCAAAAATTTGCTCAAAAATTTACTTGCCAGAAAAATCGGAGGGGGAGGTCGGCGAAATCGTCTCGGGGGGGGGGGGGGGGGGGGGGGGGGTCTGGCCTAAGTCGGGTGGGGGCAGACCCCCCTGTTACATGTATGGATGTGATATTGTACGTGGTTGTGATAAAACCATTTATTAATTATGTCTGCCTACCTTGCACAAATGAGCTTGGTAACCCTCATTGACCATTCTATTCTTGATGGTCTTGAGTGTATTTCTGCCATGCTTCTTTAGAACCGTCTTTGAAATAGCCTTGGCTGGCTTGCGATGACCTAAATAGAGAGAAGAAACACCTATAAATTGCTATACACATGACTACGAATGCGTTTCAGTCACAATTTGTGGTTCTACACCTCTCCCAGATGTTTTATGTAATCGCAATGAGTCTTTAGCGATCGACCGGAACCGGATCGGAACTTTTTCTGTAGGGTTAAAAATGAAATTGCTCTAAGCATCGAACATGTTGCTTGTGCATTTTGCATTAGTTAAAATTAGGTTTTAGTGCCAAAAACATCACTATTTTACATACATGTAACAAGTCATCAACCGAACGGGGATGGGGGTTCGGGAGGACTGGGGCCGGCCGGGGGGGGGGGGTCTGAGCTCAAATTCTAGTGAGGGGTTTGGGCAATAAAAAACGCTCAAAAATCGTTATTTTTTTCGGCTAAAAATCGTCAAAAATCGCTAATTTGAGCTAAATACAGCCAAAAAGTGCTGTTTTACAAGCGATTTTGACGATTTTGCAATTTTTGTGTCAGAAACTGTAAAAATTGACAAACGCCTACCGGTAAGTCGGGTGGGGGCAGACCCTCCAGACCCCCTGTTACATGTATGAAAAAGGTGCCTTTTAAAAAACGTACATTGTATAAAATTTCAATGTAACCCCTCTCCCCTTCGGCGGATGACCTGACCCGGAATTACGGTCCATCGCTTTGTGTCTTGGTTGCAAAGAAAATCCTAGGGACGTGGGATGCCTATAAAGTACCGTATACCGTACAAGCCGGAAACGGGCCTGGGGAGTTATTACCCCTCCCGTTGGATGGCTTAAGAAGCTCCTCGCCGGAAGAAAATAAGCGACCTTTTTAAGTAATAAATCGGAAATTTTACAGCGAGTTTGGCTTGGCCGTATTTGGGAAATGTCCCTACCCTCAAATCTGCCCTGGCACAGTTGTTAAAAATGTTTTTGAAGGCCGAAAATTTTTTGCTTTTCTTAACTCTTTATAAAATAATGAATAATGTTTTTTGAGAATTGTCTAAAGGGGTCCAGCTTGCTAGTACAGGTACTTCGAACAAAATTTTCACTTTTGCACCTCAAGTCAGTTAAAATTAAGAAACCTGTTACAGAAAACGCCAATACAGGTCTAAACACTGCCTATAACTACATAATTTCACCAAAAATTGCCTTTAAAGGCCCTTTAGGCCAGATCCTACGGAAGCATTTCTTAAGCAG
>JASANB010007113.1:0-26510 GCA_030248155.1 Sabatieria punctata
TCTAGGATGAATATGACGTACTACCCACCTGCTTGGGTGTATCGGTGGTAGCTGACGAAAACAGTTGGTGGTGGGTTGGAAGACTAGTGAGAAATGGCCTCTGTCCCCAAGACGAACCCCCTGGTGTGGTGGAGAACCAAGCAACGTTAACGGAGATGAGCAGAAGGTCTGTTTGACCACCGACACCAAGTGTCTCAGGACCTACTCAAACAGACTCAACAAACAAGTCATTTGTCAATATGGTATGTGATCGGCATTGTACTGGGTGCTAGCTCCTCTGCAGAGCAAACTATGTATGTACATAAAAAAGCATGACAGGAAAAGAATGAAGGTAACCTTATTTAGATTTCGGCCATTTCATTGTGGGTTTATTTCTACTCACAATCTCAATGGGTTGGCGTCACGAGCAACTTGAAGATCAGCAGTCAAGTCGGTCTTCCTACCGTACCTTGCTTATGTTCAAGCTGTTGGTGTGGCCAACTGATGGATCACCGAATATTGAGCCTGTCTGTTTAAAAACCAACAATAAATTGGCCTGTTTATGGGTAGTTTCGTTTTTCCTGTCATCATGCTTAATCTAGTTTACTCGGGCTGTCACTGTTTGGTATGTGTCAGTAGACAGAACTGTTGCAGATGCACAAAGATGGTGGTATAGATTTGTGCGTGTGGCAGAGGGGGAGAGAGGTTCAGATGAATCGGTGATAAAGTCAATAAGCAAGTGTAAAGGAGAAGTCACCTGTTTCCAGTCCTGCAGTCTGGTGTCCTCATAAAGACAGGCAGTGAGTCACAGTGAGCAAAGTGCCCTGTGTCTGTTGCACTCGCAGCCGAAACATCTGATGAATTCGACTGTGATTGACGGCTCTTTTCAATATTTACCACTTCCATTATAACTGAATGCTGTCCAGTATCTTTCTCGACTGTTTGTTTGCATTAACTGAAAATTGAACTAGCGATGAGTGCTGAGTACAGTACCAGGGTAGTTGACTTTTGGCAACCAAAAGGAAATCCATCCATCAAATGTACGTACTCCGGGACATTATTGGAATTTTGCGAAATCAGTCACTAAGAGCTGTTTTTATTTTATAAACAAAATTAGCTGTTAATTGTTTCTACAGACTTCCACAATTTTCTTCAGCGTTGGAGAGTGGTGAATAGAATAGTGTTCCCGGATGCACTATTTGGACTTCCATTTTGTTAGCCAAAATCCTAAATGCCAATTCAGCAACTTTACGGTACAACGTTTCACGCAAATCGGCCTTAACAAAATAAATCTGAATAACTATTATAGAAGCTTCAGTTTATGTTCTATCGATTGCGTAGAGCATGTGGTTTAGATTCCAGAAAATTGATTGTGGCAACTGCAAAAAGTGTAGTTAATTTGTGTGTAAAACAGGATAGAGAAGTGAGATTTTATGTTGTGCATGGTATTTCGGATTTCAGCAATCTATCGGCATGTGACAGAGTTTTCAAGACCACAATACACTCAAAACAACACCTTTTTGTGTCTCCTAAAAAAATTCCCAACAATCAACAAACTCATTCGTTTAAAAAAACAATATATAGTTCTCCTTTTTACTCTTTGATTACAGAGACTGCACTGCATCAGGCGCACTACCAACAGATATTGTCTGTACACACACCTGTCTTCACAAGCCAAACACAGAAGTAAAAGTTGATAGAAGAAGCAGGCAAATAGAAGACAGAAGAAGCAAAATGAAAGAATGACTAGAAGTGGCTGTAAGAAAGCCTGAATTACAGTAGGCTGTGTCACAGCAACAACTGGTTACATTGCCAGAGAAGATGGAAAATGAGCCGGGGTCACCGCAGACTGGGCCGGTTTTATTGCAGAACTGCTCTGTCTGCTTGGTGGCACAGCGACTGAACACTCCAGTCGCTTGGATTTTGTTCCCTAAACAAAAACTCACCCCACCATTCACCAAATCTTTGTTAGGATATCGTTGGTCTGTCCATCAATTAATAAATGTAGAAAACAGTTCGGAAATCATTTACAGCTGACAAAATACCACCAATTTCCAAATACACACAGGAAATGAGCTTTATAATAATAGTATAGTTATTATAAGTTCAATTCGAAGTGAAATAATTAAGCGAATTTTAATTATAAATAGCATTCTCATTTCACATCAGTGATGTGTATAGCCACATTATATAAGTATGACCCATAGTGAGGGTATCTATAGTCTGGTGAACCGTGTAAAAAATTGAAATTTAGAGTAAGGTCTAATAGGATTACTGGAAACAAACCAACCATTTAGCAGAATATATCCATTCAGATCAACTTTGATGCACCATTTACTTCAAGACAGAGCTTTGGACCCTCCTCAACGCTTTTCCACCCTGCAATTGTTATGCTTACTCTACAGGGTGCCTGTCCATGCTAAGGGTTCCACGTTTTATGGTTGGCGACGTGCCACTATGTGAATGGAATTCAACCAAATTCCACACAAATATAGTGTCAAGAGTATTTTAGATGCTTACCAATTTTCATCTACACTGATCGAACACTGAAAGCTGCTACTTCATCGACCACAGCAATTGCAAGCGCTAAACAAGATGATCCCTCTGACCTCGTGAAATTTAACAGCAGTATTTGGAATAGAAAGATAAAAAACACCTTTAAAATGCAAGCTGGAAACCTGGAATTGATCTGAAAACGGCTAAATCCAGCCGTTTATGTAATAAAATCCAGTTTTCTTAGCGAAAAACGGTCAAATATACATTTTTTAAATAAAATAGTCTCCAGAAAAGTGAGCAATCGATCAACTTCTCCGTTTTTGCAACTGCCGCTCCGTGTTCATGACGATCAGTTTTTTCAGATGGAATGTTCTGGAATCTGATGAAGTTCAGTTCAAACTAACTAGTGGGCCACTTTAAAAATCACTGATTTCACCTTCTGCTGATATATCCTGTGCAACTGATCAACGCCATATGGCGTAGTTGGCCAATGTATCGGAAAGCAAAAAATGATGTTAAACATCGGAAAGCTGTTTCAGAATTATCGGAAAGTTATTTCAGCCCCCCTCGGAAACGCGTTTTCAACCAGTCGCTTACTCAAATTTTGTTGTTTTAGATGTTCTGATGGCACTTTACTTACCAAACAATTTACTTGTATTAGTAAATTTCTAAAAAAATTAATTAAAATTATACTTATAATTTACTTAAAAATTAAAATTATAATTTACTTACCAAATAATTTACTTATATTAGTAAATTTCCAAAAAATATAATTAAAATTAAAATTATAATTTACTTAGCAACAGTACTTTCCGATACGTTCCAAACCCGGCCATTTGCAAAAGACTAACTAAACGCTATGTCTTTCAATGGATATTGCCGAAAATTAGCCGGCATCTAAGTTTCACTTGACACTATATATTTCTGTATCAATTTGACTGAATCTTGTTTATGGTGGCGCATGGCAAAGGATCAAATGAGCAACACTCAGCGTGGGAGAGGCATGTGAGGTGCGTTTTTTCCAGTGTTTTTTCCCGTTTTTTTCTAAGGGTCGGAAAAAACATAAATCGCGGAAAAAACTCAAGCTAAAAATAGCTAATTTATGTCATTTTTCTATTAAAAAATTGACTTTTGCTATGTATTTAGGCTATACTGACTTAAAACTATTAGAAAAACAGCAGAAAAAACCAAATTTGGCATGATAGAACAAAAACGCAACGAAAATTTGCATATAGCGTTTATTAATGGTGCCTGTCAGGCACTGTTGCATGCCTGTTTCGTGATTTATTATCTATGTAGCACGTGTGTTTCTGATCTGAAAAGACTGAGGAAGGCGCTAGAAAGTGTTAGAATCATAAAACCAGGCTAGGATACTCAGAACTTGGGCTGGAGTTTTTTCCGCCATTTAGGAAAAAAACGAAAAAAAACTGAAAAATAAAACAGGCCGAGCTTTTTTCGGAAAAATATCCATCCCTGGCGTGGGACACCTTGTATAAGTAAAAGGGATAGTAATAAATAATACCATATCCGGAAACGTATGCAGTGGCGCTATCTTTGTGTATGCAGTAGATGGCAGCGACTGCTTTTGCAGCAGTCAAAAACAGCAGGCACACTCTATAGACCAGCTTCATTATTCTGAATATTTGAATTTAGTTGGATTCCCTGACAACGCCCACGGCAGCAGAAATTGATTAAACACAGAATGCATCTAAGCCATCTACATTTATTAGCTAAGCTAAGAATATTTCTAGTCGGGCAGAAAATTAGAAACTTACTGCTCCTTCTCTGCCTACAGAATACAGTTTAGGTGATCATGTACTCGTATGTAACAGAAATTGTTGATTTGGGTGCAACAGTTTAAATTTTCGACACATCGTAGGCATAAATTAGGGATGGGCAAGCTACGTCCGGCTGCGCCGTTTAGAAAATACAAAAATGCGGCCAAAATATGGTCCGAAAACGTTTTCGCAACTTCAAGCGCAAATTCTTTTTTATGTTCGGTTATTGATGGTAGAAAGTGATGTACTTATATGAAACATAGTACGAGCTATCGAAAAAGATGCATTTTGAACCACAATTCAGCCGTTAAAGGACATTTTTTTTTCAAAAACTGAATTCGTTGTTTTTCAACGTCCATTTTCTGTTGAAGGAGAGTGTATTCAAATTGGTTTCAATCGGATTTGAAATCAGCGTAACTTGTTACCTATATAGCACCACTTTTTTCTTAGCACAGTTTGACGCGGTCCCCACAAATTGGATTCTTTCTTAACTATTGAAAATCGGCTTTTTCGTGGATTTTTTACGTGTTCCTGATTGTTGTGATAAAACGATGAATTTGGCAAAACGTTCAAGCGGTTCTGAGTACAGTAGACTTCAGGCTTTTGAATGGTGCAAGAATTGACTCTCTGCTGTTTGTCGTTAACCCCACAAACGGTGTTGAAGTTTCTGTAACCCAAAATTTTTCCCATTTCAGTATTTTATTTGTGCAACGCTTGCAATCATACTTTTTCGCATTAATTTAGCTGTGTTACGGATATTCACGGCCTTCTAGTAGATTTTAAACAATCAAGTGGGTTGCATCTTCGTAAATCGCGCCACAGAAAATCAGTCCCAGTTCAAACGTGCGACCAAATGCTAATTACTAAACTGCGCGGCTCACACAACAAACTGTTTTAAACTCGAATTTCTCTAATTCTTCATAAAATCAAGTGCGGCTTTTTGCGTACCGTATAGTGCTGTTTATAGTACCCGGGTACTATATATGGCACTTAGGGTTTTGCGAAAATAAAATTGAATCCATTTATAGTACCCGGGTACTTTATATGGCACCTACGTAATCTGCTCTATAAGAAACTAACAATAGTATGTGAAGTTCTTTGCTCAAATTACCGATTTGAAGTAAAAAATAGGTTATGTACATATATCAACCTCTATGATTGCATTATCTACTGTTTTTCTTCATACAAACAAAGTTTACCACCAAAAATACTGTATTTTTCGCACGTTTTGTATTTATAACAGCTCATTTCAGAATAAAAATCTGTCTCCATTTGTAGTACCCCGGGTACAATAAATGGCAGTAAGTGCCGTTTATAGTACCCCGGGTACTATAAATAGGGGGGGTACTATAAACAGCACTCATACATGTAACAGGTCATCCGCCGATGGGGGGAGGGGGGTTGGGGGGGGTCTGGCGCCGGCCGGGGGGGGGGTCTGAGCCCAAATTTTGGGGAGGGGGGTGGGCACTAAAAAACGCTCAAAAATCGAAAAAATCGCAATTTTTTCGCTAAAAATTGCCAAAAATCGCTAATTTGGGCTGAAATACAGCTAAAAAGTGCTGTTTTGCAGGCGATTTTGGCAATTTTTGTGTGTGAAATTGTAAAAAATTGCAAAAATTTGCTCGAAAATTTACTTGCCAGAAAAATCGGAGGGGGGGGGGGGTCGGTGAAATCGTCTCGGGGGGGGGGGGGGGGGGCCCAGCCCGGGGGGGGCGGGCCGATTTGGGGGGGGGGGCGCCCCCCCCCCCCCCCCCGGTTACAGGTATGGTGGGCACTATAAAACGCTCAAATATCGAGAAGAATCGCAATTTTTGGCTAAAAATTGCCAAAAATCTGTCATTTGGGCTGTAAGACAGCTAAAAAGTGCTGTTTTGCAGGCGATTTTGGCAATTTTTGTGCGTGAAATTGTAAAAAATTGCAAAAATTTGCTCGAAAATTTGCTTGCCAGAAAAATCGGAGGGGGGGTCGGTGAAATCGTCTCGGGGGGGGGGGGGGGGTCCCCAACCGGGGGGGTCTGGCCTATTTCGGGGGGGGGCAGACCCCCCAGACCCCCCTGTTACATGTATGACAGCACTATACGGTAATTTATCGCATCCGGTCATGCTATCGCCGTTTTAGCATAAACGTTTTCTTGTAGCGCGAGTTATTCAAATATATTGCCCATAACTAAAATGGTACCAAATGCGCCATAGAAAAGTCCTTCGCAGCCGGCTGTTATTAAATCGCATTTTTCTAATTTTTAATGAAATCGAATGCGGTTTTTTGCCTGAATTGAATTGTCATATCCGGTCATGCTATCGGTCCTTTTAGCGTATTTTCGTTGTCGTAGCGCGAATTTATTAAAAATGGTCGCCAATACCTACATAAATGAGCTCAGACAGAACAGTTGAATTTTAACATATTTTAATCACAAATAGGATAAAAATCTTGATTTTAGTAAAAAATCGGACTTTTTTGCTTACCATCCTTTCAACCACCCATCAGCCTGCTGTACCTCCTCAAGATTTAAAAATTTATGACCCCTCAGCCGAAATGCTAGCAGCCCATGTCTGCTTCTGTTCTGCCGTCCTGCTTCAACTGTGCGGAGTGACCAGCTCTTCAGTGTTGCTGCAGACATTTAAGATGCATTTTGCGAGAAAGTCAGCTTTGGTGCCGAAGAGAGGGGGCAAGCAGGGCCATCTCACGGATCTGGCTGATATTTATATCTATTAAAATAGAGCACAGTCGAAGACCAACAGTGCATGCCCGGCCACCAGCAACCCCCTAGAACCGGAGCTACACCCCCTTAAAGTTGGGTCGGCAGCAAATTTCGGGCTCATTTTAATAGCTCTGACACCCTCCATTCAAACGATCACCCTTCATTCGTTTCTTTAGCTAGGATCCCGACTCGCATATGGTTTTGTAGCTGGTCCAATGGCCTTTCATTTTCTGGTACTCCCGTTTCCAGATCATAGCTGGTTACCGAGATATTCGCCGAAAACTGCGAAATTTCCACAAAATGCCACTCCGTTTTTTTTCGAAAAATCTTTATAACTTTTTGTGCAAAGGCCCTGCCAAGCTAATGTTTTAACAAAAGGTTCCCTTCAGAAATGCATGAATGCTGAACATTTATTTCTTGATTATGGCTTGTCATGGCATGTTTCTTAACGAAACTTCAGAGGTGCGTAACTTGCGACCGAGTGGCCGTAGCGCAAAAATATGATGATATTCGGAATCAGCGGAAAAATCTGCACCGGATAGATACCATTTCATGCCCAGATTTGACAGATAACTTATTGTCCGAGTACCAGGGCATAAAAACTACATAAGTCACTCAGGAGCGGTCAGATTGAAAAACAGATGTCATTTTCGTAATCAGCGGCAAAAACTGCATTAGGTGATATAAATTTGATGGCTCTAGACCCTACATGCGACTGAATTGAGTCACCTTTCAAACGAGCATGATATATACAAGTGCAGCCGTTTTCTTCCCAAATCATGAAAGTGCCGATATCTTGAAAACTGGGCAACGTACAGCAAAAATAAAGTTATTTTCGGAATCAGCAGCAAAAACTACATCAGAAAAACTGCACTGCACCGCGTTTAATGGTCATACTAGCGAGTAGTGGCACTCAAGAAATAGGGTTGGTCTCAACTTTGGACGCCAATTTCTCCCGATCCAGAGCGAGTCTAGCTAAACTGAATGCATTTTCGAACTCAGCACACAAAACTGCATATAACAGTATGCTAACAACTAAGCTTTGCAGAAAAAGTTTTTTTCGAACACCTTTGAGAGGCCAAAACACCCCCCTCCCCCCTAACCGCACACTTTGGGGCGCTCATTTTGTTTGGCCAACTCATGCCTAACTTTTGTTAAAACATTAGCTTGGCAGGGCCTTTGCACAAAAAGTTATAAAGATTTTTCGAAAAAAAACGGAGTGGCATTTTGTGGAAATTTCGCAGTTTTCGGCGAATATCTCGGTAACCAGCTATGATATGGAAACGGGAGTACCAGAAAATGAAAGGCCATTGGACCAGCTACAAAACCACATGCGAGTCGGGATCCTAGCTAAAGAAACGAATGAAGCGTGATCGTTTGAATGGAGGGTGTCATTGCTATTAAAATGAGCCCGAAAATTGCTGCCGACCCAACTTTGAGGGGGTGTAGCTCCGGTTCTAGGGGGTTGCTGGTGGCCGGGCATGCACCGTTGGTCTTCGACTGTGCTCTATTTTAATAGATATAAATATCAGCCAGATCCGTGAGATGGCCCTGCTTGCCCCCTCAAAGCTGACTTTCTCGCAAAATGCATCTTAAGAACCTAAGCGTTGCTGTCAGAAAGCTGAGAATGCCGAGAAATTGATGTTTCTGAGAGCTATCATGCCACTGTTAGGGGCTGTGCAAAAATGACGTCATCGGTTAGGGGGGAGGGGGGTTTGCCAAATGATGACAATCGATGACAAGGGGGGAGGGGGGGTTCGGCCAATGATGACGTCACTTTTGTCTCATAGGGTAATTTTGAGAAATTAGCCTTCAAAAACGCATTTGAAAGGCATTCTTAGCTTAAATTTAACAGTTTTAGTAGTATAGTATGAGGAGGCCTGGTTGGGATTCTGACCAACAAGGGCGAGAAAATGTTGAAAAATTAACTTTCAAAAACGCATTTTTAACGCATTCTGGTCGTCATTAGAGCCCTGCACAGGCCGCCTGGCACAAAATTTTGGCTGGGTTGTTCCGGTTGGAGTCTGCCCGGGACGGATTGAGGCTACTTTAGCCAAAATAAGTTTTTCTTTAAATCTGTTTTATGTTTAGGTTTGTTATGTCATTAGAACTGTTTCTGTTGTACGTACTGTACTGTACGTACCGGAGAGTGCTGCATAGGGTACCCCTCCAGATAGCGTACCCGGGGTACACTAACTGGCACTTAGTGCCGGATTGTGTACCCGGGGTACACTATTTGGAGACAGGTTTTATGTCATGATTGTCCGAAATTTCCAACATTTCGGTTGCTTTAAAGCAAGTCTACGTATATTTTTGCTCATTTTCAATCGTTTTTACTGACGCAAAACTCACAAAGATGAAAAATTTGACCAAACACTCTCATTTACATGGCAGAACCAGTAATCTGGATTGGGAAATTGCATTTTTGCTTAGAAATCGTGAAAACAAGCAGTTTAACATGATTTCGCTAAGTGCCAGTTAGTGTACCGGGTACACTAACAGGATCTGATTTTTGTTTCGGAAAATGCTAAGTGCTGGTTAGTGTACCCGGGTACCCAATGCAGCACTCTCCGGTAGTTCTCGCACAAGTGATTTTGCAAGATTTTTCGGCGATTTTGGCCTTCCCGAAACGGGCCAGGCCGTCCAGCGCAAAATGTCATCCGGGCGGACTCGGAATTTGATATTCCAGGCCAGGCCGTCAAAAAAGAGGCACCATGCGTAGGGCGCTATTTAGACACCTTTAGTAAAGAATTTTTTCTTTTCTCTTATTTTTGACAGGTTTTTTCTTTCTACCTCTACCAAAAAAGGTGTACCTATGTACCTACACTACACTAACCTTACTTGGATAGCTTGCTATTTTCAATACATGTACAGGGTGTCCCAAAAAAATGACAACATTTCTTCTTGCTGCCATTTTCGCAATTTTTGACCAAATTGTCTGAAATTTGAAACTTAAGTGCCAAAAAAGTGGGAATTTTATGTGTTAAAGTTGGGTGCATTACGAGTGACCCAATCCTGAGAAACTCAACAATATATGAAATTGAGAAATTTCAATTAATATAGAAACAGCATCAAGAACGGAAACTTTTCTTTTTGCTGTATCTTCTGTAATTTTTGTCGGAATTGGATGAAATTTTGAATATAGACGCAGATATTTTGTAGGTCAAAAGTTCTGGCATTAATCAGTCCATTTCGCTAGTACTTGGAAACTAAAGAAAATCAACGTTTTCACTGCAGCAAAATGAAGAACGTGCAAACTCTGAGAACTAAGGAATAAGAACACCATCCAGATGACCTCCGTTTGAGTTAATACACTGCTGCAACCGTTTCCCATAAGCATCATAAACATTTCTTAGCATGTTTGGGGTGACAGACTGAATTACGCTTACAGGAGCTTCATTACAGCTAAGGGGCGCGGAAATCAATGTTGTCGTTGTATTGTGATCGTGATTTTTTATGTCAAGAGCTGGGTTCATGCGCCATCTTTTGATCTTCAAATCAACCCGTTATTCTGCACATATATTCAAAATTTCATCCAATTCCGACCTAAATTAAAGAAGATACAGCAAAAAGAAAAGTTTCCATTTTTTATGCTGTTTCTACATTTAATTCAAATTTCTCAATTTTATATATTGTTGAATTTCTCAGGAATGGGTCAATCCTGATGCACCAAATTTTAACACATAAAATTCCCACTTTTTTGGCACTTATGTTTCAAATTTCAGACAATTTGGTCAAAATTTGCGAAAATGGCAGCAAAAATAAATGTTGTCATTTTTTGGGACGGGACACCCTGTAGTTCATAACTGTGTAGATGGGTTTTTCACTGAATTGTGATAAATTGGTAGATTTTCGAATTTTTTTCTTTGATTTTCTTAAAAATAGTGAAAAATCTTCTTAAAACAAGCTGTTTCTAAATACGGAAAAATCTAGAAGAATTTAGAAGAATAACTAGAAGAATCTAAGAGCTATTGTCCCAAAATCTGCGCATTTGAATGCAGGAATTTTTGCAAATTCGGGGGGGGGGGGGGTTGGAAAAAAGTGACGTCATTTTTTCGCTTTTAGAGGGGGGGGGGTTTGGAATATGATGACAACCGATGACAAGGGGGGAGGGGGGGTCGAAAAAAGGCCAAAAATCGATGACGTCATTTTTGCACGGCCCCTTAGGCATTGACTATACCATCGATTTCCGATTTGTCCAGGAAAAACTGTTTTTTACTGGTCCAGAGAAATAAATTTGGTGTCAGTATTGTTGTTTTTCCTACTTTTCCGCACATAAATATCGATGCGAAATATAGAGATATCGATATCGATATTGGAAAAAGGGTCGATATATCGACTTTTCGATATCGATATCGATATATCGTCGGAACCCTACTCGAAACCATACCAAAGCAATCTCAACTCAAAAACCATATTACATACAAACAAATAAACGCTTTCGAATGAGCTGACAGGTCTGTAAACAGGCAAAAACAACACTCAACTATCAAGTTAAGAGTGCAACGCTCTACCGACTGTGCTAATCGGGCTGTCATGTTCAGTGAATGCAAATAAAACAAAGCCAAACGCAGTGATACAGCTTCGTTCCATAGGGCACTTGATATAAATTTTGAGCTTAACCCTATTATATCCTGCCTGCCAGTCCTAACAACCACATCAGATTATCAATCTTCATTCCAGAACTGATAGTCCTGATCTACCACAGGCGCCAGCCCAGCCTCATCTGACAGAGTGTACTGTAGGTTACAGTGCTGCAATGATTGGCTGTGACTGAAGCTTCTACAGATCATATGATTGCGACACAGTTCGGCGCACTGGGTTACATTGACATCACTGTGACTTTCTATCAGCGCAGCCTGCGGCGCTTTGCCCTCTGAATGCCATTTGTATTGTTTCGGTTCGTTTGTGTCCTCTACAATATTCTTAACTCTACCAAAACAGTTCTTTGGTACAGATAGTAGACTCGAAAATCGTATTATTGTGAACAATTGATTGTTATTGTTACTGCCTTCAGTCATGGCGGCCCCTGCATCCCTAGCTGTTGTGGTGGGTTCGAGACCAGTTTGACTGGAATTAGATGACAAACAGCTCCTTCTATACTATACCATCCATACCTTAACAAAATCAAACGTGCGTCAAAAGGTATCCCCCCAATCCTTTCTGCATATTTTGATTCGAAAAACTCATGAAAGGTGGATTGAGCATAATTTCCAAAGGCTTCTGTGACATTATCAGAGCAAACTACCACTACTGTACCAAATTCGTACAAAAATCATACCAACCAACTTCAAACTGAATTAGCTAGTACTATACCATCATACCATATCGAATTCAAATCGCCAACTTTATACTCTACCATCATACCGTATCAAATTCAAAGTTTGAATTTGGTAGGCATCTCTGCTCGCAAAACCGACTCAGGTGGTGTCAGGGTCACCGCAATGCATACCGCATGAAGTGCAACTAGGCATGCGAGCTGTTCAGCTCTGGCTTTATATTAGGAAAGAAACGTACCATATACACATAATGGTCGAAAGTCATTTCTGCTGCATGTGGTGTCATGCGGCAAACCGTTCATGTAGGTCCATACTGCACACTGACCATCACCGTTTATACCAGTGCTATGCGTGTACTCCCAAGGAGTCACTCCTTGAGCAGGAGCCTCCCACCGCGTACCATTCGGCAATATCCAGTACCAGCCTTCATCATATGGCTTGAGATTCGCAGCTGTCAACTTACGGAGGCCAATCCAATAATGCTGATTGTATTGCTAAATCAAAGCAAAATCAGTCATTTCACGATTGAGCATTCTCAAACCAAATCTCTTTTTATCATCATCCGAACATCGGCAGTTGGGTTGAAAAGCAAATGCGATGAACTGACGGAAAACTCTGCTGAATCACAGGCAGCTTCTGCGCCCGCCGGATCTGTGTTAGGTGTTTTGCTCACATAACAGACACCTTTGTGGAACTTGTGCAGCCATGCTAGTTGGTTACAGTTCTGTTCAAAGGCTGAAAGTTGGTTTCTCTTTGTGTTTGCTAACTCACTGAACTATCAAATTGTACTGCTAGTAGGGACCGGCACGCGAAAATTCAAAATGCCCCTAGGCGAAATTGGGCTTCAGAATTGAAAAGAGCACACTTTATACAGTCTAACAAAACAAACCGGAACGGAATTGGCCGGATATTAAGCCAGTTATGACCGTTTAACTGCGTCACCCAGCGTGCCACCTTTTCTTCCTAGAAAGTTGACCGCAACGTGCATACCGATATGACGGATGTACTTTATCAGACTGTCACTCGTAAACCCCTGCGCTGATTTTGATGGGACCGGTGTCATTCTAATCGCAATGCGATTTTCTTTTACATTTTTTATATACCAAGACTGTAGGACTGCGTCTACCACCTTTATATACCGAACAAACACCGAACCAGGTGTAGCTGCGGGGGGCGGAAATCAGGAACCGATCGCAAACAGAAATTAATGTTTTTAATGACCATTGTTAATTATAAATTAACAAGTTTTATCGATAAATATAGATAATCGATTATTTTTTGGCAATATTCCAAAATTTCAAAATCGTCCAAAACGGTCATGTTATATATCATTTGAAAGCCCTTCGCCTGGCGAGTCTAGTGATCACTACATCAGCATAGGGAACGCCCCGGGGGGGGGCCTGTTTTGCCAAATATAAAAGTACCACTAGAGACGCAAAAAGTATAGGCACGCTCTGGAGGGCCTGTTTTCCAAATATAAAAATACCCCTAGGGGAGACATCAGTATACGCACGCTCTGGGCATCCATGGGCCAGAAAAATCCGGAGGGGGGTAGGGGGTCTGGAGACCTCGGGGGGGGGGGCCGGCGAGGGGGGTATGGTGCATGTATGTATGGACGGCCGAGGCGGGTATTGGCCGGCGAGGGGGTAAACCCCCCTTACCCCCCGGCCCATGTATGCTGGAGGGCCTGTTTTCCAAATATAAAAATACCCCTAGGGGACGCAACAGTATAGGGCCCGCTCCGGAAGGCCTGTTTTAATAACATAAAAGTACCCCTAGGGGACGCATCGGTATAGGGCACGCTCCCTAAGCCTTAGCCTAAGCCTGTACAGGGCACGCTCCTAAGGGCCTGTTTTCCAAATATAAAAATACCCTAAGGCGTACGCATCAGTATAGGGCACGTTCCGGAGTCGTATAGTGATAAGAAAGTTAATTAATTAATATATAGTCCATTTGTGACCTTCCCTGTTCCCCCCCCCAGCTACACCTAAGCCTAAACACCTTGGTAGCTCGAACAACTAGAACTGAATAGTAGAGTGTGAACTGGTATTCCTGTGTTTTCCAGGTATATTTGTACATGTCACAGCGGGGCTGGGGTTCTGCTCCCCTCCCACGCTCCCACTGACTTGGGACAACCCCCCCCCCCAGATAGGGGAGTACCCCACCAAAACGATCTTTTCCACTCTCCCTCTCCGATGTTTCTGGCTCAATTGTTTTTTACAGTTTCAGACACTAAAATTGTTTGTAAAACAGCGCTTTTTAGCTGCAAGTGGTACCCGAGGCATAATCAGCCATTTTATACGATTTGTAGCACAAAATTGCTGTTTTTGAGCGTTTTTAGCACTCCACACTCCGAATTTGGGCTCAGACACCCCAACCCTTCCCTTCCGCCTTCCCTCCAAACATACATGGGCCGGGGGTGAGGGGGGTTTGTATGTACTTTGGTGAGAAATTCCGACTTTCGTTCGTTACTGGACTACCTTCTGTGCCTGTTTGCGTTGGAACATGCAACTCAAATTTGGGCAAAACATATCTATCATACTTATGAATAAATGCTGAAAATTTGAAGAAATTCCACTGACATATGAATGAAAACGAATTATATGAAGTTAACTCGAATAAGCGATTACAGGTTTTTTCCGCTTTTGTACCATATTTATTGACTACACACGTTAAGCCTGAGCAAGATTCACCTTATAATGATTAGCAGAGACGCAAAACTACTGAAGGAATGTAAAGAAGCAAAATTAAAACCATTGGCTTTGGGCTGCTCAGGATCCCCAATACGTTCGTATTCGATACCCCCTAATTTTAACGACCTCATCAACTTTAACCCAATTTCCGGGATCTTTGGCGGACCTAGGAGACCAATGCTCAGTCATTTGAGTAAGAGCAACACCCAAACTAAAATTTAAGCGGGCGCACCTTTTTTATTTGTTCTTTGTTTAAGAGCAAACTTTCGTTTTCTGAAAAAATACCAATTCCGCCTATGCTTAACCATGTAAAATTTCAATCTGATTTCCGGGATCTTTGGCTGCATCGATGCCGAAAAAAAATGGCTCAAACGAAAGATGATCAATGCCTCTTTATTACCGTCGGGCGCACCTTTTGAGATCATAAACTTTTTTTTACACTGACGCTGTTTTTCCGCTTATTTTAACCGAAAACAACCGCAGCTTAGCGTATACCAAGGCGATTTGGGTGAATAGTTATGTTAAAATAATCAAAACAAATAACCATAAAAAAAGAACGCGCTTTTCTAGCCGCATTTTTTAAAAAATGATGATTTTGACCGCCGCGACACCAATGTGGTGAAAACGCGCGAAGAAAATTAGGCACGCGGTACGGCGCAAAAATGGCCGCCGTTGCCGGTCCCTACTGCTAGGGACATTTGGCTTGCAGATATATATAGTCTCATCAGGCATCACCCCAACCCAAGTACCATAGTGACAGATCAACGGCTCTGTGCTTGAATCAGGTACCTCGGACCCAAAGGCACAGTGACCATCCAAACAGTCTATGACTGTCTGGCTTCTGGTCATCAGTGTAAAGCCTGGCTCGCAGCTAAGAGAGCCGGAAGATGCCATGTGCTCGACCTCCTCTCTGTGAACGTCTGGTGAGTACAGGTAGATGCCGTTTTTTGGAATATTAAGAATGGATTTTCGACAACCTGGACAAACAATTCTTGTAAGAAAAATCATAGATACACTCTTCTAGCACCTATCGGAACACAGGTGTTTGGTGGACTACCATCCCAGGTGTCATTAGCAGAACACTTCATTAATCTATCTCCATTTGTCAGTCCGTACCCGGGCTTACAGATGACACGGGCTATGGTACCTTCAGGAGCAGGATCTTCAGTTGAACTGAAGATTAAACTGCCATCTAATGGTGCCGTTACATCGCCCTTGGGGCAGCCTTAAATGGCTAGTTTGAACTATTTAACGGAACAAAAACACTGCACACACCAGCTCCGATAAGCATTTTAGCAGAAAACAGATTTAAAACTATCCATATATGAAGCCAACGCGGTTGCTCGCAACTGTACATTAGTCCCAAGAGTAAACAATGGTGCTGTTGATGGTTACACTAAAATCAAGAGGACTTTTAAAAATATCGACCAGACTGTCACGGAAACAAATAGATTACTTCTTATTTGTGCTCGTAATCGGCATAAAATGGTGACTAAAAAACTTTTATCTGAGTGCATTATCCGTTTGATGCAGACCAGCGAGCAAAAGCTCCCCAACTTGTCCTTGATAGTCGGGGACAACCCATACATGTACTAGGGGGGGTTTGGGAGATTACCCCTGCTGGAAAGGCCACCCCCCTCACCCCCCCCCCCGAGACAGGTTAAGGGACCCCCATACACGTAACAGGTCATCCGCCGATGGGGGAGGGGGGTTGGGGGGTCTGGCGCCGGCCGGGGGGTGGTCTGAGCCAAAATTTTGGGAGGGGGTAGGGCACTGAAAAACGCTCAAAAATCGAAAAAATCGTAATTTTTGGGCTGAAAATCGCCAAAATCGCTAAATTGAGCTGAAATACAGCTAAAAAGCGCTGTTTTGCAGTCCATTTGGCAATTTTTATGTCTGAAATTGTAAAAAATTGCAAAAATTTGCTCAAAAATTTACTTCCCAGAAAAATCGGAGGGGGGTCGGCGAAATCGCCTCGGGGGTGGGGGCATCCGGGGGGGGGTCTGGCCTAAGTCGGGTGGGGGGCAGACCCCCAGTCCCCCTGTTACATGTATGCCCCCCGGCCAAAATACAAGTACTAGTAGTGGCTCCAGTATTAACAAACTGGCTCAGAAATCACAAAATTTTTAGCCAAAAATTCACTTGAAAAGCCTTTGGAAACCGAATTTGGTGCTTCCACTGCTGATATTTAAGAGAAATCGGTGTTTTTGGAAGTCCTTTTTGTCATTTTTTGCTTGTTTTTAGCTCTAAAACCCTATTTGGCAGCTTAAAATAGCGATTTTTAGCGTCCTTACTGAAAAAAACCGTGCTAAAAACGCATTTCCAGGCGTTTTGGAGCTTTTTGAAATTTGGGACGCCCCGTCTGGGCTAACCCCCCCTCGACCTGAGGAAATCCTTCCCCCTACCCCCCTCCCTCCAGGTCGGCCCGGAGCTGTTACATGCATGGGACAACCCCTTTTCTTTCTACAGTATCCAGGCTTCAAAATACAGAATACCCCCTTGTCCCCCACTTTCGGGGACATGTTTTCCTTGTCCCGCTGGACAACTTCTTGTCTCTTCTTCTTGACAGACCACCCTTGTCCCGGGACAACCCGCACCTTGTCCCTGGGGCTTGTCCTGGCTTGTCCCTAACAGTGTCCCCGTTCGGACATCTGGAACACCTTGTCCCCAGTCCCCTTGGTTGTTCCCAGTCTACATCAAACGGTTATGACTTCCCTTGCCTTGGTCCTATAGCTTGGGAGCCGTGTGTAAATGACGTCCTCCCACACCTCTGCCTTAACAAGTTTTTTTTTATAAAGTCGGGCCATCCTGACAGACTAGCTGGCCCAGCCGTGCGTATCTCTAGAAGCGGTGCGGTAGCCATTTTATTGCAGCATTTATAGTGTACATTTCATTCAAGTATTGTAAAGCCAGAAAATCAAAAACAAATAGCCTTCTTTGGGTTCCGCTGCCACCATTTTTGTTTCAGTTTTGCTATTGAGCCGTCCATAATTAGGCTTTGTATTCTACAAAAAGCGATAGATACGTATTAGTGCAGACCAGATATGGGCTACCATTTTGAGGTGAAACTTTCAAATCCTGAGATTGCTGAGGGAGGCTAACACAAGCTGAGAAAGGGTTAAGGAGATGGAAAGCCAAAAGTTCGATTTTTATCTGAACACTACCGTATTGTGCTGTTTATAGTACCCGGGTACTATATATGGCACTTAGGGTTTGGCGAAAATAAAATTGAATCCATTTATTGTACCCGGGTACTATATATGGCATCTACGAAATCGTTCTGTAAGAAACTAACAATAGCATGTGAAGTTCTTTGCTCAAATTACCGATTTGATGTAAAAAATAGGTTATGTACATTCATCAGAACCTCTATGATGGCACTATCTGCTGTTTTTCTTTATACAAACAAGGTTTACCACCAAAAATACAGTATTTTTCGCACGTTTTGTATTTATAACAGCTCATTTCCGAATAAAAATCTGTCTCCATTTATAGTACCCCAGGTACTGCATATGGCACTAAGTGCCGTTTATAGTACCCCGGGTACTATAAATAGGGGGGTACTATAAACAGCACTATACGGTAATTCCTTTGAGAAAACAGGATAATAAGAGCCGCCATACATCTAATTAACCCGTACTTTTGTTAATATGTTCCTTTCTATACAAAATTCTTCAAAAAATTGTGGTGAGGGGGTAGAGTCTGTCTAAGGGGCCAATTCCGTCTGGTCCCCTTTGCTTTATGCCTAGAGCAGACTTGACACATTGACAACATACGCATTTGACAGTCGGCTCGTCAGTGAGGAATACCTCTTTTGAATAGCGACTGCGTATGCCTTGGCCCAGAGCTGCTTTCCAAGAACTTTTAATCTACAGTTAGTCAATGCTGCGTAGGCTAGATCAGTGGCATCTCCTGAAATAGACATGAATAAAAAGCCAACACTTGGAAACGGAAGGATGCACACATAGCAGGTCGCAGCCGGCGTGGGGGGGAGGGGAGGGATCTTTCCGTCAAGTGAGCGGTCAAGGGGGTTCCAAAATTTCAAAAAGAGAGGAGAGGAGAGGAGAGGAGAGGAGAGGAGAGGAGAGGAGAGGAGAGGAGAGGGAGAGGGAGAGGGAGAGGGAGAGGGAGAGGGAGAGGGAGAGGGAGAGGGAGAGGGAGAGGGCGAGGGAGAGGGATAGGGAGAGGGAGAGGGAGAGGGAGAGGGAGAGGGAGAGGGAGAGGGAGAGGGAGAGGGAGAGGGAGAGGGAGAGGGAGAGGGAGAGGGAGAGGGAGAGGGAGAGGGAGAGGGAGAGGGAGAGGTGTTTTGCTGGTTGTTGTGGTCTTTGTAGTAGTTGCCGATCCAAGAACAACTTTTACCTCCAACCAACAATTAATTAAATACAGAAGAATAATATGACACGACCGCTCGCCAGGTAGTCAGACGGAGAGAATCCATGAGAACAATAGCGAGCGGCAAAACTCGATCACGCGGCGCCCTAGACGCTACGATTACAGTGTATGGCGCGTACACGGTTACGGTAGGCTATCGCGGTTGTCTATACAACAAGTGGTGTGTACTAACTGACTGACGCAGCTACAGATACACACGCAACGCCATACCAACGCGTAGCATGTTGCGCCCATTCCACTTCTGCTTGTCAGACAGCAGGTAGTTGAATTTGCCGAGCACCTTCACAACAGTCAGCACTTTGTTGCTCCAGCGGCTGAGTCCTTTAGGCGTGTGAAGTCGTTTGGTGCGCACCTTCTGCCAAACAGCGAACAGTTGCCCTGAGCTAGCAGTATTTTTGCTCGATTGCTGTTGTTTTTGCCGTGACTGTGTGTCTTGTCTTCCCCTCCTTCCTCTTTTTGAGTCGTTTTGCGGGGCTGTCTGTAGACTTCCCAGCCCAATCGAGGTCTGCGTCCAAAAAACTTCTGCGCAGGGCTAAGCTCCTGGCCCTCTCGAGGTGTAGCGCGAAAGTGAGCGAGAGATCGCTGAAGGCCTTCTTCCCACGGTTAGACTCGAACTGAATGTGTATGTGGTGTTTGATGAAACGATTGAAGACCTCCACGAACGCGCTTTGTTGAGGAGTGTAGACAGGTGTTATCTCATGGATGATGTCCCATTCTGTCAGGAAGTTTCGAAACTCGTCACTGACAAACTGTAGTCCGTTATCAGAGATTATTTTGGCTGGGTTGCCAAAACGAGCGAAAATCTCCCTCAGCCAGCGAATGATCCTGCCAGAAGTAGTGTCCTTCATACACAAGATCTCTGGGAACTTTGAGTAGTTGTCCACAAGCACAACGATATTCTTTTGGTGAGCAGGGGCGTTGTCAAATGGCCCTGTGATGTCAATAGAGAGTTGCTCCCACGGCTCCCTTGGCGTGTACAGATGCTGGCCCTGCAGGTGTAGCTTGGGTGCTGACTTGGCTGAATTGAGACAGTTTCCACAGTTTTTGACGAAACGCTCAGCCTCTGTGGCCATGCCAGGCCACCAGTAGGTCTCTCTGAGCTTCCTCTTAAAAGCAACGATGCCTGGATGTCCTTCATGAGCCATGGAGAGCAGATCTGTTCGCAGTGAGATTGGAACCAGAATCTGGGTTTTGTCTCGCACAACACATCCATGCTCCAGGGAGAAGTTGTCATGTAGAGTGTAGAACGGTGTTGACCGGAGCTGAGGCGGCAGTCTAGGCTTAGCTGGCCAGCCAGTAGTGCAGAAACGCTCCACAAGTTGCAGTTGAAGGTCCTGGTCAGTAGCTTTCGCTATTTTCTCGATGGAAAAGCCCTTCTGAGTGGTACTGCGAATTCTAGGCACATTTGGCACCTTCTGCAGCCTTGACAACGCATCTGCCATGTAGTTTTTCCATCCAGCCACAAATTCAACTGTGTAGTCAAAAACGTTGAGGTGGTGGACCCAACGTTCGAACTTCTGAGATCGCCGTTGGTTGGCCTGTCGATGCAGCAAAGCTTGCAGAGCCTGGTGGTCCATGCATAGTGTGAAGTGACTGCCAAGTAGGTACTTCTCCCAGTGTTCACAGAAGAACATGGCAGCGAATGCTTCCCTTTCTGTGGTGTCCCAACGCCGTTTGGTGGGGTCCAGCGTGTGGTGTCCAAATGCCACTGGGTACTCCTGGCCGCAGTGCACTTGAGACAGCATTCCACCGATACCATAAGCAGATGCGTCTGTAGTCACGATGGTGGGTTTCTCCAGATCAAACATCTTGAGTTTGAGCCCTCTTTTGTCACAAATCAGAGATTTGAGCCGATCGAATGCAGCTTGCTCAGGCTGCTCCCACTTGAATTTTGTGTCTGCTCTGGTTAGCACACGAAGTGGTTCTGAGGCGTCAGTCAGGCTAGGAACGAACTTGCTCAGGTAGTTGATTGCACCCAAAAAACTTTGTACATCTGACTTGTTCTGGGGCCGTTCCATGTTTTGAATTGAGTCCAACTTGTGTGGGTCTGGTCTGACACATCCGTTGGCGATTACATGGCCCAGAAAAGAGATGCTCGGTGAGGCGACTGTGCACTTGCTGAGGTTCAGTTGGAGGTTTTTGGCATCCAACTTCTGCAACACAAGCTGTAAAGTGTGGTCATGCTCCTCCCGATTCTTTCCATAGACAATGATGTCATCAATGTAGGGCTGGCATCCAGGAATCCCAGCAAACGTTTCGTGAACCAACTTCTGGAAAACCGCTGCAGAATCCTTGAGTCCCCATGGGCAGCTTTCGATAAGCGTAGTAGCCCCAGGGTGTTGCTGTAGTCGTTAGCAGCTGAGACTCTTCCTCAAGCTCGATGTTGAAGTAGGCCTTCCGCAGGTCGACTTTGCTGAACACTGTAGCAGCAGCGAGGTGCGTGTACAGTACTGTGGAATACATATATGTATATGTATATGCAAAAAATACATATTATGTATTATTTTTGGAATACATATATGTATATGTATATGTTTATGTATTCCTCAGAGAATATGTTTATGTATATGTATTCTGAGGCCACTATGTATTTAAAATACATATTTGAAAATACATATTGAATTTCTGATGAAATGCTGCATTTTCAAGACTCAGCCTGCCATCCATAGCGTGAAATTTCATTTTCTTAGGATGCCAATGTCTGAATTTGCTCCAGTAGTAGAAAAACCACAGATTTGGTGCTTTAATTAAGTAATACCATCACCGTGTAAAGTGGTGTGAGGTGACCAAAATGAGTTCTAATGAGGGGACATTTAGATTTTCAAATTCAATGGATAAATGGCAGGAGAAAAATGCTCATTTTTTTTGCTAGTTGACCTAGACGAAATTATTGGCCATTGCGGTTTCAAAAACAAAGTTGATTGCACAGGTCTCCCATACAGAAAATGACTGACTGTGCGTGGAGGATTTTTAACAGAACTTAAATGTGGAAATTATTGCTAATTTGACTGACGTACTGAATCAATTTCATGCTAATCAGGTCCAAGCGTAGACCCTTTCTAATTTCAGTCACAAACAACTCTTTTAGCAGCATTTTTCAAGTTAAAACCTGGCTTTGAAAAAATATGTATAATATGTATTTTATGTACATATTTTTTGAAAAAATACATATACATATTATGTATATGTATTCGTCATCGGAAAACATATACATATATGTATATGTATATGTTATGTATTCCACAAATTCAATATTTTGCCAACAGTAGTGTACAGCAAGTCCTGGATGTTGGGTAGTGGATACAGCACTGGATCCACGTTTTTGTTGAGTGGAGACAGGTCGGAAGTGATGCGTACAGCAGTAGGATCGTCTGCTTTTGCCACCACGACCATTCCATGCACATAGTCTGAGTGTGCAACCTTCTCCCAGATGCATTGCTCCTCCATTTCCTTGACTGCCTTCTCTGCAAGCTGCTCGAAGTGCCCTGGAATGGAGCGAACTGGTTGTGCGGGTGGTACCCTGGCATCAGGTTTCAGTCTGATTCGATGCTTGAATCCTGGGAAAGTGCCAATATCCCTGCTTGTCAGCTTAGGAAAGCTGTGTAGTAGCGGCAGCAATCCTGCTTTCTCCCAGGTCTCAGCGTCCTTAGCTGACAGACTGGGTACCTGTGTAGCTGATCCCACAGAGACGTCTGTTGGTGGCTCGCTTCTGGTTGGAGCACCGTTGTTGACATCCTCTGGTAAGCTGGACTGAGTGACTGCGCGAACAGTGCTGCTCTTTGACTGGATAGTGATGTGCACTGGATCCAGAGCACGCATAGCATCCATGCCCAGTGTATTGTTGCAGGAATCGTCAAACACATACACTGACACGTTGGCAGTCCATCCTTGGAATGACAGTTGAGCAGAAAATTGTCCCTTGATTGACACTTCAGACTGATCGAAATTGACGATTGGGTCGGCCTCCTGCAGTCTAGTCCATCGGAAGTGCTTATGGAACTCATCACGAGTGATTCCAGTGACATCCGATCCAGTATCGACCATCAATCGCAGTGGTTCCTCTGGAGCATCGTCAGTAGACGCGATTTGAACCTCACAGTAAGGTGGATTGGTGTGCAGTGCATTGACACTTTTTCAGCCCTTTTTGTGATTGCTGCGCATCTGATGTGTGAGTTGACACTGTTGTTTGGGCTGAGGGCGCGAGGTAGAGCATGGCTTGCCCCTACAGACTCGTTTAAAGTGACCCTCCTTGCCGCATTTGCTGCAGGTTTGACCTCTGGCGCGACATCTGGAATCCTTGCTGTCTGCGTGTGATGGATCTCCACAATGCCGGCAGCCTCTCTTATTAGTAGTCTGGCTGTTGGCTGAAGCACTGGGGTGTGGCTGCTGAGGTTTCCGACCCTTTGCACTTGGTCCCTTGCCCCAGTTGCGCTTCTGGTGTGAGGCAGCGCTGATCTGTGATGAGCCTGGTGCCATCTTTGCAGTATCCTTTCTTGCGCTCTCATCTGCCAACGCGAGTTGAGTGAATTTTGCCAAATCCACTGCATCCTGGGCGAGCAATTTCTCCTGTGTGTCCCGACTGTGTAGTCCTCGCACCATCTGAATCGCTAGCAGGTAGTCGATTTAGCGTTTGCTCCTCCATGCGTCTAATTCCCTCCTCAGGGTCCTGAGAACACGCAAGTAATCAGTGACTGACTCAGTAGATCCTTGTGAGTGCTGCATGAAGCCGAACAGTGCCCTCACTGGGTTGACTGGCCTGTAGAATGTCTCCCAGGTGGCTGTCAGATATTCCTCAAAGCTGGCGTCTGGATCGACGTTGAAGACAGGGTGACTGGCGAATTGGGGAAGCGCGGCTGTCCCCAAAAACGAAAGAAGAAAATCGTTCTTTTCCTTGTCCGTTAATTTCGCCGTGTTGTCCCTGGTGGCGTCCAGTCCAGTTAGGAATGCAGAAAACAGTCGCTCCCTGAGTGGCCATCGTAGAGGAGGCTGGTCATCTGTTGTTTGCCAGTAGGGTTGCGGTGCTGGGATGTGTAGTCGTTTAGTAGACATCGCGGACGTTGGTAGACGATTGCTGGTCGTTTGACACGTAGAGCAAGCGGTACACGGCAAACGACTAAGTCGCAGGTATATGGACTCCTTCGGCAGGAAAGAAGAAAAAGGAGTTAGCCAATAGTGATGCAATATCACTAGCGCTATCTCCAAGTTAGTGTAGGAAACACCAACCGTTGATCCGTAGTCAAGCTGATTGTAGCTACTACCAGGTAGGTAGTAGGTGAAGAAAGTCGTAGTCCTTGCGAAATCGACTTTTTCGTCCTCCCTCCACGATTGCCGAATCTCACCATTGGTCGCCAGTTAATTTGTTGGTCATAGTAGTTGTTGCTTTCTTTAGCAGCCGATCAACAATTAATTAAATACAGAAGAATAATATGATACGACCGCTCGCCAGGTAGTCAGACAGAGAGAATCCGCGAGAACAATAGCGAGCGGCAAAACTCGATCACGCGGCGCCCTAGACGCTACGATTACAGTGTATGGCGCGTACACGGTTATGGTAGGCTATCGCGGTTGTCTATACAACAAGTGGTGAGGACAACAAGAGGAGAGGAGAGGAGAGGAGAGGAGAGGAGAGGAGAGGAGAGGAGAGGAGAGGAGAGGAGAGGAGAGGAGAGGAGAGGAGAGGAGAGGAGAGGAGAGGAGAGGAGAGATCTACAACAAATGAATAGTTCTACCCAACAAAGCTGAACCATTTGAAGATGTTAGCAACCTATGAACAGCTTCGGTCATATTGTCAACCATGCCATTTCGTCTGATTGAGAGATGCAAATTTGGCAAATTCTTAGCGATGTCATTATCTGTTACTGATCCTTTGATGCAGAAATATTTGAGCCCCAGTGCATTCTCTAGCAATGCCGTTGATAATTGTTCAGCATTTCTAGAAAGCACAAGAGCAATTTGTGCATAGTGATCTTGATTAATTTACAAAGAACTGAAGTATGAAGCTTCAGCTTTCCTCATGAGTATCGAAGTTCCGACTGACTCGTAATAGGGTGTTGTAAAATGAACAAAAATATTCCTTTCTGATGTGATTTGAACTGGTCCTATTGCTATGTCAGCCTCCTAGAAAATTGTGTAAGAGATGCATTGCACACAGACATGAACTGATATGACATGAACAATGATAGATATGAACTATATTGTAAGGGACCGACCGACCGACCGACCGACCGACCGACCGACCAGAAATGTCAATTAATTAACCAGATTAATTAGATCCTGCAAAGCTGCATTCCAAGCTCCGTTGTTTCGAATGCCATAAAGATTAGATTTGGCCTGAAAACAGGGTGTTGAAGAAAGCAAATGAAAAACAACTACTACTCTACAAACCTCATAAACGGTGTACTTTATTGGGAACTGTAATTTTGTGTTGATTAATTTCAATAGGTCGATGCTGAATCCAGTCAAGGCTTCGGTTCCAGTGAATGGATCATACTGGCGTTGCACAAACGGCGGTTTCTTGAGAAAATTTGCAGTAATACAGGCTATGGTTCCAATCAACGAAATCAAAATTCGCTGATATTTGATATCGATGTCGATATTTTTCAGTACTGTTGGAAAGTCCGGGGTTAAAAACATAGGTTCAGGTTCAAGTCACGACGTCTAACTTCAAAATGTCAGGTTCAAGTCCAGCTTCTAAAAAACCTGGACAATTGGTTCAGGTTCAAGGTCACTGATATTTCCAAAAACTGTAGAATAAAATTCTGCTTGCACTGCTTGCAACTTTTCTGAACTCTACAAGCGTTTCCACTGACAGTGAAAGACCCGAATCAGGCTTTTTACAGTCAGGCACTTAACGCCGTTTATGGTACCGACACCATATAAGGTGCCGGTACCATATATGGTGCCACCACAGGCCCCGAACGTGGGGGTACCATATATGGTACCACTACCCTCGGTACCGGTACCATATATGGTACCGGCACCTTATCATACCATATCGAACTCAAGATTTGAATCTGCTCGGTATCTCTCAGCGCAAACTTAGGTTCACATGGCATAGTTTGTCAAACCTTGAAAGTTGCTGGTTCGCGACCTTATTTACCACAGCTGTTCCAAATGCTAAACAAAGATGACTAAACTCGTCTTGTGGAATTTGTGAGTAGTTTTTGGAACAGAAAGATCACAACGATCAGTTTTA